>SZWC01016388.1:11258-38634 GCA_023375785.1 Penium margaritaceum | reverse complement strand
GCCGATGATCGCCTAAGGCGATGGTGCCGTCGTGAGAGAACGGACTCGGGGTCGTACCACCTTCTAAAAAGGGGTAGAGCTTAATCCCGTTGGGGCTCGAGGGTCTTGTCCAACATGGACAGAGCTGATCCTCGTCCCCTAGTCCGCCACGTGCGCGCACCCTACGTGAAGAAGCCGATGGAGCCGATGGAGCAGATGGAGCCGTCCGATGGTCGTGTCCCTGTTGTACCTGTGCGCCCTGCAAGACCACGCGCTAGTCGGTCTTGGAAGCGTGCCTTAGAACCAGAAGTGTGGGCCCATAACCCTTTGTCAATGCGCCGGATAGCAACGGTCTAGAAAACGGGTCCCAACATGGGAGACCGCCAACCGCTCTTGGTATTGCAACCAAGATAACATATCACCCTCGAACGAGGGATCCACACTTTAGGTTTGTTTGGTTTGCAACCTCACGAAGTCCGCATGTTGGTCTTTAGTGTCTACCTTTGGTTGTCCACTCTGTGAGGAGTCTCAAAGGCAAGAACTGTAAATGGATGCATGCAAGGTACAGGCTTTTATACTTGCAGAGGTTTGCTAAATCTTCTGCTTGTAGTGGCTCAACTGGAGCCAACCTCAACCTACAATCCTACTTGGCGCTTCCTAAGACTGCCAAGTGTCTACCTCAAGCCAGGCTTTTAGTAAGCTTCATAGAAGCTTCCTGTCCAAGTTTTGGCCACAAAGAAAAATGTGGCCGTCGCAGGGTTTGAACCCGCGATCTCTCGTTTGAGACTCCGGTGCCTATTCAACCATGCCAAAAAGGTATGGTTCATATGATGAGCCACAAGGGACATACCCATTATGGGCAGTGCATTCCTGGCCCATCTCAGAACAGACCAAGGGGACGTACTCCACAGAGCAGTGCATGCCTTGTCTGTATGTGTAGCTAGCCAGCTAGGCAGTGGACAAGGTGCATACTGTTTCAACAGGAACTTGGGTTTGAAGTTGGGTTGGAAGTTGGGTTGGAAGTTGGGTTGGAAGTTGGGTTGGCAGTTGGGTTGGAAGTTTGGTTGGGTTTTGGGTTGGAATTTGGGTTGGAAGTTGGGTTGGAAGTTGGGATGGAGGTGGGATGGAAGTTGGGTTGTATGTTGGGTTGGAAGATGGGTTGGAAGTTGGGTTGGAAGTTGGGTTGGAAGTTGGGTAGAAATTTGGGTTGGAAGTTGAGTTGAAAGTTGGGTTTGAAGCTGGGTTGGAAACTGGATTGGAAGTTGGGTTGGAGGTTGGGTTGGAAGTTGGGTTGGAAGTTGGCTTGGAAGTTGGATTGGAAGTTGGGTTGGAATTTGGGGTGGAAGTTGGGATGGAGGTTGGGATGGAAGTTAGGTTGGAAGTTGGGTCGGAAATTGGATTAGAATACGGATTGGACGTTAGGTTGGAAGTTGTGTTGGAAGTTGGGTTGGAAGTTGGGATAGAAGTTGGGTTGGAAGTTGGATCGGAAGTTGGGTTGGAAGTTGGGATGGAAGTTGGGATGGAAGTTGGATTGGAAGTTGGGTTGGAAGTTGGGCTGGATGTTGGGTTGGAAGTTGGGTTGGAAGTTGGGTTGAATGTTGGGTTGGAAGCTGGGTTAGAAGCTGGGTTGGAAGTTGGGTTGGGAGTTGGGTTGGAAGTTGGGCTGGAAGTTGGGGTGGCAGTTGGGTTGGATGATGGGAGGGAAGTTGGGATGGAATTTGGGTTTGAAGTTGGGATGGAAGTTGGGTTAGAAGTTGGGTTGGAAGTTGGGTTGAAAGTTGGGTTGGAAGTTTGGTTGACCGTTGGGTTGGAAGTTGACTTTGAAGTTGGGTTCAACGTTCGGTTGGAAGTTGGGTTGGAATTTGGATTGGAAGTTGGTGGGAAGTTGCGTTGGAAGTTAAGTTGGATGTTGGGTTGGAAGTTTAGTTGGATGTTGGGTTGGAAGTTGGGTTGGACGTTGGGTTGAAAGTTGGGATGGAGGTGAGATGGAAGTTGGGTTGGAAGTTGGGTTGGAAGTTGGGTTGGAAGTTGGGTTGGAAGTTGGGTTGGAAGTTGGGTTGGAAGGTGGGTTGGAAGTTGGGTTGAAAGTTGGGTCGGAATTTGGGTTGGAAGTTGGGTTGGAATTTGGGATGGAAGCTGGGTTGAAAGTTGGGTTGGAACGTGGGTTGGAAGTTGGGTTGGAAGTTTGGCTGGAAGTTGGGATGGAACTTGGGATGGAGGTTGGGATGGAAGTTAGGTTGGAAGTTGGGTTGGAAGTTGGGTTGGAAGTTGGGCTGGAAGTTGGATTATAAAATGGGTTGGACGTTGGGTTGGAAGATGGGTTGGAAGTTATGTTGGACTTTGGGTTGGAAGTTGGGTTGGAAGTTGGGTTGGATGTTGGGATGGAAGTTGGGCTGGAAGTTGGGATGGAAGTTAGGTTGTAAGATGGGTTGGAGGTTGGGTTGGAAGTTGGATTGGAAGTTGGGTTGAGAGTTGGGATGAAACCTGGGTTGGAAGTTGGGTTAAGCCGGGTTGGAAGTTGGGTTGGAATTTGGGTTGGAAGTTGGGTTGGAAGTTGGGATGGAAGTTGGGAAAAGTTGGGTTGGAAGTTGGGTTGGAAGCTGGGTTGGAACTTGGGTTGGAAGTAAGGTTGGAAGTTGGGATGGAAGTTGGGATGGAAGTTGGGTTGGAAGTTAGGTTGGAAGTTGGGTTGGAAGTTGGGTTGGACGTTTGTGTTCGCACTAGTGGGTGTGGAGGCACCCTCAGGGATGCCCAGCCTCCACTGAAGCATGCTACCAAGGTTTGGGGCAGCCAACGGACACCAATGGTGAAGAGTGTGGAGCACAAGGATCACGGATGTGAGTGCGCAGAACACATGGAATTCAGGAGAACTGAATCAAAACACGATTGTTTTAGTTATCATAGTGTGATTACATCAGATCCTTATAACCTGTGATCTAAGCTTTCCATCGCATTCAAGCACGCCCAAAATGGAGCAGTAGAGCCCCTGTTACGGCCGTCGAAGTAACCCTTGGTGGAGCCGCCCACCTTGCCTTGCACGCTAGGCAACGGGAGGCGCTTCGACGATGACCTGTCGAAGCGCCATTCCTCGCCCAGAAGTCAAGGAGAAGTTTACCCTGGTCAAGGAGGTCCCTCTGGTCGCTTCATTCATGGCCCAGGTGCATTTGGACCTCATTGGAGACGAACTCGGACCACTGGCGGTGGATAATCCCGCCACCCATGGCGGGTACCAGATTCCACCCGCCCAACACCCGATTTTCGGGCTAGGCTAACTTTATGAATACTCACTCAAATCAAGCAAATCGAAGCTCGATCTTGCATGGAAAAAATTCAAGGAATCCAAATCTAAAGTCAGATCAGGTGTTTGACCACTCCCCAGTGGTCGAACCAGGGAACTCAATCAACGGCACTCATGGCAAGGAGCACACCATGTCAACAATCTCCCCCTTGCACCGCAGCCTTGATGCCCTGTCCTTGGAACACCTGCCATGCTCCTCTGCCTGGCCAAGCTGCTGATGTGAGCTACTCTCCTCAGCTGCCCTGCACCAATCACAAAACATAGCGGCGGACGCCTCGCTCCCCACTGTCGGCACTTGTGCCCCCGTGCGGGAGTTGGTAGCACCCTCGTGGCCTACCTTGTGATGGTGTTGCTGCTTGCGGTGGCAGTCGGTCGCCTCCCTGAGATGACGTGGGAGCACTTGCCTCCTTGCTACACTGCTCCCCCTCACACGGGAGACCCGCAATCCTTGCAGCGTCCTCCCCCGCCTTCAGAGACCTTGGACCCTCTGTTGAGTCCTCGGGCGCCTTCGAGTGTGCCTTCGGTGCCATTGTATTTTCATCACACTCGGCACCTTGCAAACTTGGCCCAGCATGCTGCACACCTCCCCCACCTTGCTGTAGTGCTTCCTTGGTCCTGAGGCTGGCCCTTGATGCTACTGCCTCTGCGCGTGCCGTCTTGACCAAGCTGCTGCCGCCTGCACTACCATCACTGGCTTGCCCTTTGTTGCAACCAGCCTTGCGAGATCCATGGTGTTGCAGCTGCAACTGCTCCTTCAGCCGCCGCCTGTGCTGCTGCCGCTGCCTCGCCGTACGTCCCAGACGTGCATGCCTCTCCCCCTTGGAGAGGGCTTCCGGTGCCGGTCCTTTGGTCTCAGCTCCCACGTCGCACTCCACATGCACAGTCTCTCCCTCTTTGGGAGAAGTTGGAGACCTGTAGACCCCACTCCCTTTTCCCAACCTGTGCATGTTGCATGGTGCATCCGCCTCATTTGCGGATGCCGGAGATTCCGGCCTGTTTGTCGCATCCTCCATTTAATACCCCTTGAGTGCTTTCTGTCCTCCTTGAGGACTTGGAGCCACCAATGCCTTGACCGCCGCTCAGCTACCCGTGCCCCCTCATAGGACTCGGCAGCGCCCTCTCGGCCTGCCTTGTAGCCACGGTCCAACGTCGATGCCGCTCGGAGCACGTTTTGCTCCGATGGAGAGCTCAGCCACTTGCTGCGGCTCTCCTCCTGTTGCACAGCCCTTCGGACCACCTTCGCCCACTTTTGTTGCGGTGCACCCACTGCCTGGCCTTCCGCCGCGCGGTGCTTTTGGTCCCGGTCCGCTGCTGCACCAAGCCGTCCAGGCTCACTTTGAGGACCTGCCTTCACGGCATCCTCAATCTGCTGCGTGGTCCTCCGAGCCACCACCGATGCCTCCTCTAGAGACTTGGCGGTACCTTTTGTACCCACCTTCTGGTCCCGGTCCACCACCTCTGCAGCCCAAAGCGCATTTATCTCCGGTTGAGAGAGCGACCCTTCACCTTCTCCTTAGTCCCTGAGGCGTAGCCCTGCTCACGCGACTTGCCGGCACCCCGTGCCAACACTTGAGCAGCCACATTTTTGCCCTCACATTGCTGCCGTACCTGCTCCCCTTCCACCAAGGTGTGGAGCCCCTCGTGCTCCCCTTGAGGCCGCGCCTTCTTGCCATCCTCATCTTGCTGCATGGTCCTCCGTGCAGCCACCACCGCTCGCGCATGGAACTTAGCAATGCCCATTTGGCCTGCCTTGTGCCTCCCGTTCACCATTCTTGCAGCAATGGGCTCCTTTTGCCCGTAAAGAGAGCCATGCCGCCTGCCGTTGATGCTCTCCCTTGGCTGGTCTGCCACCTGGACCACTTCTCTTGCCTCCCTTGGAGGCCGTGCACCCATCACCTGGCGTCCCGTTGCATGGCGTGCCTTCTGGTCCAGATTTCCCCACCCAGCCTGGATGGTACCCTCCATACCGCCCACTGCATCCTCAGGTTGCTCCCTGTTGGACACAGCTGCAACTACTTCCTTACTCCAACGGCTGTCCACATCGGAGTCACGGTTAATCCTTGTGAGGACATCGGTATGTATCCGGTACACACCTCTTTTGTGTGCACCACGTGCCACGACACGCCCACTGCCCTCCTCTTCTAGGAGGCAGCCCTTCCTTGTGAAGGTCACTTCGAGTCCCTCCTCAAAGAGATGACTCACGGACAGCACCTCTATTGCCAGGTCAGGCGCTTCGAGCCTCCTCGCTGCAGCGCCCTTCTTCCCGACCGACTCCTCCACCCGCTTTTTGTCTCCTCGGAGTACATCACATCCATTGTGATGTATGGCGGCAGTCCCCATTTGTTGCGTTGCCTTCTTCTCCCTCTTGGAGGTTGTGGAGGTTGCATGCCCACGGCATGCCTCGTGATCCCCGACCACATCAGCTCCCGCAGCATGGAGCTTATCACTGCTGCATGGCGTGTCGACGACTACTTCGGCCTGCCGTCCTCTCCCGACAAGCTTGTCGGAGTCCGCGGCTTCCGCTGTGCACGTCGCCTTCCAGTGGCCCTGCTGGTCACACTTGTAGCGGGCCTCCTTTTGGGGCCTGTTGGAGCCTCCTTGCTCCAAACACGCCTGCCGCTCGCCCGCCTCATGTTCTTCCATCTTAGCTCCCTTTGTGGAGCGTACGAAGTCGGTTACCGCCACGTCGGTCTGCTGTCCTTCTTCCACCTCCGTGGCCAGATCTGCAGTTCCCCTTGTGCAGTCCCTTTTCAAGTGGCCCTCCTGGCCACACTGATGGCACTCCACCTTCTTGGTGCGGCGTGGACGCGTCCCTTCCTCCCCTTGATCTCCCTCTCCTCCGTGAGAGTGAACGATCAGGGCTGGTGCTACGGACAACATCCCTGGCTCCGCCACGGTGGTTCCAAACCACCGTTCGCTCACGACTTGTGCCGCCTCTTTGAACGTCATCATTTTGTCCCGTAGACCACCATGTCTAGTGATCATAGAGGCCCAACTGTCAGGAAGGGCCAAGAGGAGCGCCGCTGCTTGCAAGTGGGTGTCGATGGCCCATTCAGCCTAATGACAGCGAGACACCACGGTCTCAACCTCTTGCACGAGCTCCGACGGGCTGGTCTCCTCGTTGGCTTGGAGGGTGAAGAGCCGTTTGACAAGGAGGAGACATTGCTGAAGACATGACGGGTCGTGTGCAATGCAGGGCTTCTCCCAAGCATGCGATGCCCACGTGCATCCTTGGAAGAGTTTGCCTTGTGCCGGGCACAACGCCGATGCGATGAGAGCAAGCGCCTCGTTGTTACGCCTCCACCTCCTCGGCAGTCCCGGACGCCGCAAAAGCCTTCTCTTCACCGTTGACCAGCTCAAGCAGTCCCATATCATCAAGGTAGACCTCCATGGTCCACCTCCAGAAGGGGAAGTCCCTCCCTTCAGCTGGGAGGATGCCCATGCTACTCTCTTGCTCGGTCGTTGTCATGGCGTGCGGCGGTAGCGTGAAAGTTGTAGAGCTTGGGTCCTTCTAGGCACGTGGGCCCATAACCCTTTATTGGCACTAGTGGGTGTGGAGGCACCCTCAAGGATGCCCAGCTCTCTCTGAAGCATGCTGCCAAGGTTTGGGGCAGCCAACAGACACCAATGGTGAAGAGTGTGGAGCACAAGGATAACGGATGTGAGTGAGCAGAACACATTGCATTCAGGAGAACTGAATCGAAACACGTTTTTGTTAGTTAGCATAGTAAATTACATCAGATCCTTATACCGTGTGATCTAAGCTTTCCATCGCATCAAAGCACGCCCAAAACGGAGCAGTAAAGCCCCTGTTATGGCCGTCGAAGTAACCCTTGGTGGAGCCGCCCACTTTGCCTTGCACGCTAGGCAACGGGAGGCGCTTCGACGATGACCCGTCGAAGCGCCTTTCCTCGCCCAGAAGTCAAGGAGAAGTTCACCCTGGTCAAGAAGATCCCTCTGGTCGCTTCATTCATGGCCCAGGTGCATTTGGAGCTCATTGGAGACGAACTCGGATCACAGGCGGTGGATAATCCCGCCACCCATGGCGGGTACCAGATTCCACCCGCCCAACACCCGATTTTCGGACTAGGCTAACTTTCTGAATACTCACACAAATCGACCGATTCGAAGCTCGATCTTGCATGGAAAAAATCCAAGGAATCCTAATATAAAGTCAGATCAGGTGTTCGACCACTCCCCAGCGGTCGAACCAGGGAATCCAATCAACAGCACTCATGGCAAGGGGCACACCATGTCAACAGTTGGATTGGAAGTTGGGTTGGAAGTTGGGTTGGAACTTGGGTTGGAAGTTGGGTTGGAAGTTGGCTTGGAATGTTGGTTGGAAGTTGGGATGGAAGTTGGGATGGAAGTTGGGTTGGAAGTTGGGTTGGAAGTTGGGTTGTATGTTTGGTTGGAAGTTGGGTTGGAAGTTGGGTTGGAAGTTGGGTTGAAAATTGGGTTGGAAGCTGGGTTAGAAGCTGGGTTGGAAGTTGGGTTGGAAGTTGAGTTTGAAGTTGGGTTGGAAGTTGGGTTGGAAGTTGGGTTGGAAATTGGGTTGGAAGCTGGGTTAGAAGCTGGGCTGGAAGTTGGGTTGGAAGTTGGGTTGGAAATTGGGTTGGAAGCTGGGTTAGAAGCTGGGCTGGAAGTTGGGTTGGAAGTTGGGTTGGAAATTGGGTTGGAAGCTGGGTTAGAAGCTGGGCTGGAAGTTGGGTTGGAAGTTGGGTTGGAAATTGGGTTGGAAGCTGGGTTAGAAGCTGGGCTGGAAGTTGGGTTGGAAGTTGGGTTGGAAATTGGGTTGGAAGCTGGGTTAGAAGCTGGGCTGGAAGTTGGGTTGGAAGTTGGGTTGGAACTTGGGTTGGAAGTTGGGTTGGAAGTTGGGCTGGATGTTGGGATGGAAGTTGGGATGGAAGTTGTGTTTGAAGTTGGGATGGAAGCTGGGATGGAAGTTGGGATGGAAGTTGGGATGGAAGTTGGGTTAGAAGTTGTGTTAGAAGTTGGGTTGGAAGTTGGGCTGGAAGTTGGGTTGCACGTTGGGTTGGAAGTTGAACTGGGGGTTGGGTTTAAAGTTGGGTTGGAAGTTGAGTTGGAATTGGGTTGGAAGTTGAGTTGGAAGTTGGGTTCAAAGTTGGATTGGATTGTGGGTTGGAAGTTAAGTTGGAAGTTGAGTTGAAAGTTGGGTTGGAAGTTGGGTTGGAAGTTGGGTAAGATGTTGGGTTGGAAGTTGGGTTGGAAGTTGGGTTGGAAGTTGGGTTGGAAGTTGGGTTGGAGGTTGGGATGGAAGTTGGGATGGAAGTTGGATTTGAAGTTGGGATGGAAGTTGGGATGGAAGTTGGGTTAGAAGTTGTGTTGGAAGTTGGGTTGGAAGTTGGGCTGGAAGTTGGGTTGCACGTTGGGTTGGAAGTTGAACTGGAGGTTGGGTTTAAAGTTGGGTTGGAAGTTGGGTTGGAATTGGGTTGGAAGTTGAGTTGGAAGTTGGGTTGGAAGTTGGGTTGGAAGTTGGATTGGAAGTTGGGTTGGAAGTTAAGTTGGAAGTTGGCTTGGAAGTTGACTTGGATGTTGGGTTGGAAGTTGGGTTGGAAGTTGGGTTGGAAGTTGGAATGGAGGTGGGATGGAAGTTGGGTTTAAGGTTGGGTTGGAAGTTGGGTTGGAAGTTGGGTTGGAAATTTAGTTGGAAGTTGGGTTGGAAGCTGGGTTGAAAGTTGGGTTGGAATCTGGGTTGGACGTTGGGTTGAAAGTTGGGATGGAAGTTGGGTTGGAAGTTGGGTTGGAAGTTGGGTTGAAAGTTGGGATGGAACTGGAGCTGGAAGTTGGGATGAAAGTTAGGTAATAAGATGGGTTGGAGGTTGGGTTGGAAGTTGGGTTCGAAGTTGGGTTTAAAGTTGGGATGAAAACTGGGTTGGAAGTTGGGTTGGAAATTGGTTTGGAAGTTGGATCGGAATTTGGGTTGGAAGTTGGGTTGGAAGTTGGGTTGGAAGTTGGGATGGAAGTTGGGAAAAGTCGGGTTGGATGTTGGGTTGGAAGTTGGGTTGGAACTTGGGTTGGAAGTTGGGTTGGAACTTGGGTTGGAAGTTGGGTTGGAACTTGGGTTGGAAGTTGGGTTGGAACTTGGGTTGGAAGTTGGGTTGGAACTTGGGTTGGAAGTTGGGTTGGAACTTGGGTTGGAAGTTGGGTTGGAACTTGGGTTGGAAGTTGGGTTGGAACTTGGGTTGGAAGTTGGGTTGGAACTTGGGTTGGAAGTTGGGTTGGAACTTGGGTTGGAAGTTGGGTTGGAACTTGGGTTGGAAGTTGGGTTGGAACTTGGGTTGGAAGTTGGGTTGGAACTTGGGTTGGAAGTTGGGTTGGAACTTGGGTTGGAAGTTGGGTTGGAACTTGGGTTGGAAGTTGGGTTGGAACTTGGGTTGGAAGTTGGGTTGGAACTTGGGTTGGAAGTTGGGTTGGAACTTGGGTTGGAAGTTGGGTTGGAACTTGGGTTGGAAGTTGGGTTGGAACTTGGGTTGGAAGTTGGGTTGGAACTTGGGTTGGAAGTTGGGTTGGAACTTGGGTTGGAAGTTGGGTTGGAACTTGGGTTGGAAGTTGGGTTGGAACTTGGGTTGGAAGTTGGGTTGGAACTTGGGTTGGAAGTTGGGTTGGAACTTGGGTTGGAAGTTGGGTTGGAACTTGGGTTGGAAGTTGGGTTGGAACTTGGGTTGGAAGTTGGGTTGGAACTTGGGTTGGAAGTTGGGTTGGAACTTGGGTTGGAAGTTGGGTTGGAACTTGGGTTGGAAGTTGGGTTGGAACTTGGGTTGGAAGTTGGGTTGGAACTTGGGTTGGAAGTTGGGTTGGAACTTGGGTTGGAAGTTGGGTTGGAACTTGGGTTGGAAGTTGGGTTGGAACTTGGGTTGGAAGTTGGGTTGGAACTTGGGTTGGAAGTTGGGTTGGAACTTGGGTTGGAAGTTGGGTTGGAACTTGGGTTGGAAGTTGGGTTGGAACTTGGGTTGGAAGTTGGGTTGGAACTTGGGTTGGAAGTTGGGTTGGAACTTGGGTTGGAAGTTGGGTTGGAACTTGGGTTGGAAGTTGGGTTGGAACTTGGGTTGGAAGTTGGGTTGGAACTTGGGTTGGAAGTTGGGTTGGAACTTGGGTTGGAAGTTGGGTTGGAACTTGGGTTGGAAGTTGGGTTGGAACTTGGGTTGGAAGTTGGGTTGGAACTTGGGTTGGAAGTTGGGTTGGAACTTGGGTTGGAAGTTGGGTTGGAACTTGGGTTGGAAGTTGGGTTGGAACTTGGGTTGGAAGTTGGGTTGGAACTTGGGTTGGAAGTTGGGTTGGAACTTGGGTTGGAAGTTGGGTTGGAACTTGGGTTGGAAGTTGGGTTGGAACTTGGGTTGGAAGTTGGGTTGGAACTTGGGTTGGAAGTTGGGTTGGAACTTGGGTTGGAAGTTGGGTTGGAACTTGGGTTGGAAGTTGGGTTGGAACTTGGGTTGGAAGTTGGGTTGGAACTTGGGTTGGAAGTTGGGTTGGAACTTGGGTTGGAAGTTGGGTTGGAACTTGGGTTGGAAGTTGGGTTGGAACTTGGGTTGGAAGTTGGGTTGGAACTTGGGTTGGAAGTTGGGTTGGAACTTGGGTTGGAAGTTGGGTTGGAACTTGGGTTGGAAGTTGGGTTGGAACTTGGGTTGGAAGTTGGGTTGGAACTTGGGTTGGAAGTTGGGTTGGAACTTGGGTTGGAAGTTGGGTTGGAACTTGGGTTGGAAGTTGGGTTGGAACTTGGGTTGGAAGTTGGGTTGGAACTTGGGTTGGAAGTTGGGTTGGAACTTGGGTTGGAAGTTGGGTTGGAACTTGGGTTGGAAGTTGGGTTGGAACTTGGGTTGGAAGTTGGGTTGGAACTTGGGTTGGAAGTTGGGTTGGAACTTGGGTTGGAAGTTGGGTTGGAACTTGGGTTGGAAGTTGGGTTGGAACTTGGGTTGGAAGTTGGGTTGGAACTTGGGTTGGAAGTTGGGTTGGAACTTGGGTTGGAAGTTGGGTTGGAACTTGGGTTGGAAGTTGGGTTGGAACTTGGGTTGGAAGTTGGGTTGGAACTTGGGTTGGAAGTTGGGTTGGAACTTGGGTTGGAAGTTGGGTTGGAACTTGGGTTGGAAGTTGGGTTGGAACTTGGGTTGGAAGTTGGGTTGGAACTTGGGTTGGAAGTTGGGTTGGAACTTGGGTTGGAAGTTGGGTTGGAACTTGGGTTGGAAGTTGGGTTGGAACTTGGGTTGGAAGTTGGGTTGGAACTTGGGTTGGAAGTTGGGTTGGAACTTGGGTTGGAAGTTGGGTTGGAACTTGGGTTGGAAGTTGGGTTGGAACTTGGGTTGGAAGTTGGGTTGGAACTTGGGTTGGAAGTTGGGTTGGAACTTGGGTTGGAAGTTGGGTTGGAACTTGGGTTGGAAGTTGGGTTGGAACTTGGGTTGGAAGTTGGGTTGGAACTTGGGTTGGAAGTTGGGTTGGAACTTGGGTTGGAAGTTGGGTTGGAACTTGGGTTGGAAGTTGGGTTGGAACTTGGGTTGGAAGTTGGGTTGGAACTTGGGTTGGAAGTTGGGTTGGAACTTGGGTTGGAAGTTGGGTTGGAACTTGGGTTGGAAGTTGGGTTGGAACTTGGGTTGGAAGTTGGGTTGGAACTTGGGTTGGAAGTTGGGTTGGAACTTGGGTTGGAAGTTGGGTTGGAACTTGGGTTGGAAGTTGGGTTGGAACTTGGGTTGGAAGTTGGGTTGGAACTTGGGTTGGAAGTTGGGTTGGAACTTGGGTTGGAAGTTGGGTTGGAACTTGGGTTGGAAGTTGGGTTGGAACTTGGGTTGGAAGTTGGGTTGGAACTTGGGTTGGAAGTTGGGTTGGAACTTGGGTTGGAAGTTGGGTTGGAACTTGGGTTGGAAGTTGGGTTGGAACTTGGGTTGGAAGTTGGGTTGGAACTTGGGTTGGAAGTTGGGTTGGAACTTGGGTTGGAAGTTGGGTTGGAACTTGGGTTGGAAGTTGGGTTGGAACTTGGGTTGGAAGTTGGGTTGGAACTTGGGTTGGAAGTTGGGTTGGAACTTGGGTTGGAAGTTGGGTTGGAACTTGGGTTGGAAGTTGGGTTGGAACTTGGGTTGGAAGTTGGGTTGGAACTTGGGTTGGAAGTTGGGTTGGAACTTGGGTTGGAAGTTGGGTTGGAACTTGGGTTGGAAGTTGGGTTGGAACTTGGGTTGGAAGTTGGGTTGGAACTTGGGTTGGAAGTTGGGTTGGAACTTGGGTTGGAAGTTGGGTTGGAACTTGGGTTGGAAGTTGGGTTGGAACTTGGGTTGGAAGTTGGGTTGGAACTTGGGTTGGAAGTTGGGTTGGAACTTGGGTTGGAAGTTGGGTTGGAACTTGGGTTGGAAGTTGGGTTGGAACTTGGGTTGGAAGTTGGGTTGGAACTTGGGTTGGAAGTTGGGTTGGAACTTGGGTTGGAAGTTGGGTTGGAACTTGGGTTGGAAGTTGGGTTGGAACTTGGGTTGGAAGTTGGGTGGGAAGCTGGGTTGGAAGTTGGGCTGGAAGTTCGGGTGGACGTCTGGTTGGAAGGTGGGCTGGAAGTTGGGTTGGAAGTTGGATCGGAAGTTGGGTTGGAAGTTGGGTCGAAAGTTTTGTTGGAAGCTGGGTTAGAATCTGGGTTGGAAGTTGGGTTTGAAGTTGGGTTTGAAGGTGGGTTGGAAGTTGGGTTGGAATTTGGGTTGGAAGTTGGGTTGGAAGTTGGGTTGGAAGTTGGGTTGGAAGTTGGATTGAAAGTTGCGTTGGAAGCTGGGTTGGAAGTTGGGTTGGAACGTGGGTTGGAAGTTGAGTTGGAAGTTGGGAGGGAAGTTGGGATGGAAGTTGGGATGGAAGTTGGGTTGGAAATTGGGATGGAAGTTGGGTTGGAAGTTGGGTTGGAAGTTGGGTTGGAAGTTGGGATGGAAGTTGGGTTGGAAGTTGGCTTGGAAGTTGGGTTGGAAGCTGGGTTGGTAGTTTGGTAGGAAGTTGGGTTGAAAGTTGGGTTGGAAGCTGGATTGGACGCTGGGTGGGAAGTTGGGTTGGAAGTTGTGTTGGAAGTTGGATTGGAAGCTGGGTTGGAAGCTGGATTGTAAGTTGGGTTGGAAGTTGGGATGGAAGTTGGGATGGAAGTTGGGCTGGAAGTTAGGTTGGAAGTTGGGTTGGAAGTTGGGTTGGATGTTGGGTTGGAATTTGGGTTGGATGTTGGGATGGAAGTTGGGATGGAAGTTGTCTTGGAAGTTGGGATGGAAGTTGGGATGGAAGTTGGGTTGGAAATTGGGTTGGAGGTTGGGTTGGAAGTTGGGTTGGATGTTGGGATGGAAGTTGGGATGGAAGTTGTCTTGGAAGTTGGGATGGAAGTTGGGATGGAAGTTGGGTTGGAAATTGGGTTGGAGGTTGGGTTGGAAGTTGGGTTGGATGTTGGGATGGAAGTTGGGATGGAAGTTGTCTTGGAAGTTGGGATGGAAGTTGGGATGGAAGTTGGGTTGGAAATTGGGTTGGAGGTTGGGTTGGAAGTTGGGTTGGATGTTGGGATGGAAGTTGGGATGGAAGTTGTCTTGGAAGTTGGGATGGAAGTTGGGATGGAAGTTGGGTTGGAAATTGGGTTGGAGGTTGGGTTGGAAGTTGGGTTGGATGTTGGGATGGAAGTTGGGATGGAAGTTGTCTTGGAAGTTGGGATGGAAGTTGGGATGGAAGTTGGGTTGGAAATTGGGTTGGAGGTTGGGTTGGAAGTTGGGTTGGATGTTGGGATGGAAGTTGGGATGGAAGTTGTCTTGGAAGTTGGGATGGAAGTTGGGATGGAAGTTGGGTTGGAAATTGGGTTGGAGGTTGGGTTGGAAGTTGGGTTGGATGTTGGGATGGAAGTTGGGATGGAAGTTGTCTTGGAAGTTGGGATGGAAGTTGGGATGGAAGTTGGGTTGGAAATTGGGTTGGAGGTTGGGTTGGAAGTTGGGTTGGATGTTGGGATGGAAGTTGGGATGGAAGTTGTCTTGGAAGTTGGGATGGAAGTTGGGATGGAAGTTGGGTTGGAAATTGGGTTGGAGGTTGGGTTGGAAGTTGGGTTGGATGTTGGGATGGAAGTTGGGATGGAAGTTGTCTTGGAAGTTGGGATGGAAGTTGGGATGGAAGTTGGGCTGGAAGTTGGGTTGGAAGTTGGGTTGGAAGTTGAGTTGAAAGTTGTGTTGGAAGTTGGGATGGAAGTTGGGATGGAAGTTGGGTTAGAAGTTGGGTTGGAAGTTGGGTTGGAATTTGGGTTGGAAGTTGGGTTAAGAGTTGGGTTGGAAGTTGGGTTGAAAGTTGGGTTGGAATCTGGGTTAGAAGCTGGGTTGGAAGTTGGGTTGGAAGTTGGGTTGGAAGTTGGGTTGGACGTTGGGTTGGAAGTTGGGTTGGATGATGGGAGGGTAGTTGGGATGGAAGTTGGGTTTAATGTTGGGATGGAAATTGAGTTGGAAGTTGGGTTGGAAGTTTGGTTGGAAGGTGGGTTGACCATTGGGTTGGAAGTTGAGTTGGAAGTTGGGTTCAATGTTGAGTTGGAAGTTGGATTGGAAGTTGGGTTGGAAGTTGGGTTGGAAGTTGCTTGAAAGTTGGGTTGGAAGTTGGGTTGGAAGTTGGGTTGGAAGTTGGGTTGAAAGTTGGGTTGGAAGTTGGGTTGAAAGTTGAGTTGGAAGTTGGGTTGAAAGTTGGGTTGGAAGTTGGGTTGAAAGTTGAGTTGGAAGTTGGGTTGAAAGTTGGGTTGGAAGTTGGGTTGAAAGTTGAGTTGGAAGTTGGGTTGAAAGTTGGGTTGGAAGTTGGGTTGAAAGTTGAGTTGGAAGTTGGGTTGAAAGTTGGGTTGGAAGTTGGGTTGAAAGTTGAGTTGGAAGTTGGGTTGAAAGTTGGGTTGGAAGTTGGGTTGAAAGTTGAGTTGGAAGTTGGGTTGAAAGTTGGGTTGGAAGTTGGGTTGAAAGTTGAGTTGGAAGTTGGGTTGAAAGTTGGGTTGGAAGTTGGGTTGAAAGTTGAGTTGGAAGTTGGGTTGAAAGTTGGGTTGGAAGTTGGGTTGAAAGTTGAGTTGGAAGTTGGGTTGAAAGTTGGGTTGGAAGTTGGGTTGAAAGTTGAGTTGGAAGTTGGGTTGAAAGTTGGGTTGGAAGTTGGGTTGAAAGTTGAGTTGGAAGTTGGGTTGAAAGTTGGGTTGGAAGTTGGGTTGAAAGTTGAGTTGGAAGTTGGGTTGAAAGTTGGGTTGGAAGTTGGGTTGAAAGTTGAGTTGGAAGTTGGGTTGAAAGTTGGGTTGGAAGTTGGGTTGAAAGTTGAGTTGGAAGTTGGGTTGAAAGTTGGGTTGGAAGTTGGGTTGAAAGTTGAGTTGGAAGTTGGGTTGAAAGTTGGGTTGGAAGTTGGGTTGAAAGTTGAGTTGGAAGTTGGGTTGAAAGTTGGGTTGGAAGTTGGGTTGAAAGTTGAGTTGGAAGTTGGGTTGAAAGTTGGGTTGGAAGTTGGGTTGAAAGTTGAGTTGGAAGTTGGGTTGAAAGTTGGGTTGGAAGTTGGGTTGAAAGTTGAGTTGGAAGTTGGGTTGAAAGTTGGGTTGGAAGTTGGGTTGAAAGTTGAGTTGGAAGTTGGGTTGAAAGTTGGGTTGGAAGTTGGGTTGAAAGTTGAGTTGGAAGTTGGGTTGAAAGTTGGGTTGGAAGTTGGGTTGAAAGTTGAGTTGGAAGTTGGGTTGAAAGTTGGGTTGGAAGTTGGGTTGAAAGTTGAGTTGGAAGTTGGGTTGAAAGTTGGGTTGGAAGTTGGGTTGAAAGTTGAGTTGGAAGTTGGGTTGAAAGTTGGGTTGGAAGTTGGGTTGAAAGTTGAGTTGGAAGTTGGGTTGAAAGTTGGGTTGGAAGTTGGGTTGAAAGTTGAGTTGGAAGTTGGGTTGAAAGTTGGGTTGGAAGTTGGGTTGAAAGTTGAGTTGGAAGTTGGGTTGAAAGTTGGGTTGGAAGTTGGGTTGAAAGTTGAGTTGGAAGTTGGGTTGAAAGTTGGGTTGGAAGTTGGGTTGAAAGTTGAGTTGGAAGTTGGGTTGAAAGTTGGGTTGGAAGTTGGGTTGAAAGTTGAGTTGGAAGTTGGGTTGAAAGTTGGGTTGGAAGTTGGGTTGAAAGTTGAGTTGGAAGTTGGGTTGAAAGTTGGGTTGGAAGTTGGGTTGAAAGTTGAGTTGGAAGTTGGGTTGAAAGTTGGGTTGGAAGTTGGGTTGAAAGTTGAGTTGGAAGTTGGGTTGAAAGTTGGGTTGGTAGTTGGGTTGAAATTTGGGTTGGAAGCTGGGTTCTATGCTGGGTTGGAAGTTGGGTTGGAAGTTGTGTTGGAAGTTGGGTTGGAAGTTGGGTTGCAAGTTGGGTTGGAAATTGGGTTGGAAGTTGGGATGGAAGTTGGGATGAAAGTTGGGTTAGAATATGGGTTGGAAGTTGGGTTGGAAGTTGGGTTGGAAGTAGGGTTAAACGTTGGGTTGGAAGTTGGGATAAAAGTTGGATTGGAATATGGGTTAGAAGCTGGGTTGGAAGTTGGGTTGGAAGTTGGGTTGGAAGCTGGGTTGGATGATGGGAGGGATATTGGGATGGAATTGGGTTTGAAGTTGGGATGGAAGTTGGGTTGGAAGTTGGGTTGGAAGTTTGGTTGAAAGTTGGGTTGACCATTGGGTTTGAAGTTGAGTTGGAAGTTGGGTTCAAAGTTGAGTTGCAAGTTGGGTTGGAAGTTGGGTTGGAAGTTGGTTGGAAGTTGGGTTGGAAGTTGGGTTGAAAGTTGGGTTGGAAGTTGGGTTGGAAGTTGGGTTGGAAGCTGAGTTAGAAGCTGGGTTGGAAGTTGGGTTGGAAGTTGGGATAGAAGTTGGGATGGAAGTTGGGTTGGAAATTGGGCTGGAAGTTGGGTTGGAAGTTGGGTTGGAAGCTGAGTTAGAAGCTGGGTTGGAAGTTGGGTTGGAAGTTGGGATAGAAGTTGGGATGGAAGTTGGGTTGGAAATTGGGCTGGAAGTTGGGTTGGAAGTTGGGTTGGAAGCTGAGTTAGAAGCTGGGTTGGAAGTTGGGTTGGAAGTTGGGATAGAAGTTGGGATGGAAGTTGGGTTGGAAATTGGGCTGGAAGTTGGGTTGGAAGTTGGGTTGGAAGCTGAGTTAGAAGCTGGGTTGGAAGTTGGGTTGGAAGTTGGGATAGAAGTTGGGATGGAAGTTGGGTTGGAAATTGGGCTGGAAGTTGGGTTGGAAGTTGGGTTGGAAGCTGAGTTAGAAGCTGGGTTGGAAGTTGGGTTGGAAGTTGGGATAGAAGTTGGGATGGAAGTTGGGTTGGAAATTGGGCTGGAAGTTGGGTTGGAAGTTGGGTTGGAAGCTGAGTTAGAAGCTGGGTTGGAAGTTGGGTTGGAAGTTGGGATAGAAGTTGGGATGGAAGTTGGGTTGGAAATTGGGCTGGAAGTTGGGTTGGAAGTTGGGTTGGAAGCTGAGTTAGAAGCTGGGTTGGAAGTTGGGTTGGAAGTTGGGATAGAAGTTGGGATGGAAGTTGGGTTGGAAATTGGGCTGGAAGTTGGGTTGGAAGTTGGGTTGGAAGCTGAGTTAGAAGCTGGGTTGGAAGTTGGGTTGGAAGTTGGGATAGAAGTTGGGATGGAAGTTGGGTTGGAAATTGGGCTGGAAGTTGGGTTGGAAGTTGGGTTGGAAGCTGAGTTAGAAGCTGGGTTGGAAGTTGGGTTGGAAGTTGGGATAGAAGTTGGGATGGAAGTTGGGTTGGAAATTGGGCTGGAAGTTGGGTTGGAAGTTGGGTTGGAAGCTGAGTTAGAAGCTGGGTTGGAAGTTGGGTTGGAAGTTGGGATAGAAGTTGGGATGGAAGTTGGGTTGGAAATTGGGCTGGAAGTTGGGTTGGAAGTTGGGTTGGAAGCTGAGTTAGAAGCTGGGTTGGAAGTTGGGTTGGAAGTTGGGATAGAAGTTGGGATGGAAGTTGGGTTGGAAATTGGGCTGGAAGTTGGGTTGGAAGTTGGGTTGGAAGCTGAGTTAGAAGCTGGGTTGGAAGTTGGGTTGGAAGTTGGGATAGAAGTTGGGATGGAAGTTGGGTTGGAAATTGGGCTGGAAGTTGGGTTGGAAGTTGGGTTGGAAGCTGAGTTAGAAGCTGGGTTGGAAGTTGGGTTGGAAGTTGGGATAGAAGTTGGGATGGAAGTTGGGTTGGAAATTGGGCTGGAAGTTGGGTTGGAAGTTGGGTTGGAAGCTGAGTTAGAAGCTGGGTTGGAAGTTGGGTTGGAAGTTGGGATAGAAGTTGGGATGGAAGTTGGGTTGGAAATTGGGCTGGAAGTTGGGTTGGAAGTTGGGTTGGAAGCTGAGTTAGAAGCTGGGTTGGAAGTTGGGTTGGAAGTTGGGATAGAAGTTGGGATGGAAGTTGGGTTGGAAATTGGGCTGGAAGTTGGGTTGGAAGTTGGGTTGGAAGCTGAGTTAGAAGCTGGGTTGGAAGTTGGGTTGGAAGTTGGGATAGAAGTTGGGATGGAAGTTGGGTTGGAAATTGGGCTGGAAGTTGGGTTGGAAGTTGGGTTGGAAGCTGAGTTAGAAGCTGGGTTGGAAGTTGGGTTGGAAGTTGGGATAGAAGTTGGGATGGAAGTTGGGTTGGAAATTGGGCTGGAAGTTGGGTTGGAAGTTGGGTTGGAAGCTGAGTTAGAAGCTGGGTTGGAAGTTGGGTTGGAAGTTGGGATAGAAGTTGGGATGGAAGTTGGGTTGGAAATTGGGCTGGAAGTTGGGTTGGAAGTTGGGTTGGAAGCTGAGTTAGAAGCTGGGTTGGAAGTTGGGTTGGAAGTTGGGATAGAAGTTGGGATGGAAGTTGGGTTGGAAATTGGGCTGGAAGTTGGGTTGGAAGTTGGGTTGGAAGCTGAGTTAGAAGCTGGGTTGGAAGTTGGGTTGGAAGTTGGGATAGAAGTTGGGATGGAAGTTGGGTTGGAAATTGGGCTGGAAGTTGGGTTGGAAGTTGGGTTGGAAGCTGAGTTAGAAGCTGGGTTGGAAGTTGGGTTGGAAGTTGGGATAGAAGTTGGGATGGAAGTTGGGTTGGAAATTGGGCTGGAAGTTGGGTTGGAAGTTGGGTTGGAAGCTGAGTTAGAAGCTGGGTTGGAAGTTGGGTTGGAAGTTGGGATAGAAGTTGGGATGGAAGTTGGGTTGGAAATTGGGCTGGAAGTTGGGTTGGAAGTTGGGTTGGAAGCTGAGTTAGAAGCTGGGTTGGAAGTTGGGTTGGAAGTTGGGATAGAAGTTGGGATGGAAGTTGGGTTGGAAATTGGGCTGGAAGTTGGGTTGGAAGTTGGGTTGGAAGCTGAGTTAGAAGCTGGGTTGGAAGTTGGGTTGGAAGTTGGGATAGAAGTTGGGATGGAAGTTGGGTTGGAAATTGGGCTGGAAGTTGGGTTGGAAGTTGGGTTGGAAGCTGAGTTAGAAGCTGGGTTGGAAGTTGGGTTGGAAGTTGGGATAGAAGTTGGGATGGAAGTTGGGTTGGAAATTGGGCTGGAAGTTGGGTTGGAAGTTGGGTTGGAAGCTGAGTTAGAAGCTGGGTTGGAAGTTGGGTTGGAAGTTGGGATAGAAGTTGGGATGGAAGTTGGGTTGGAAATTGGGCTGGAAGTTGGGTTGGAAGTTGGGTTGGAAGCTGAGTTAGAAGCTGGGTTGGAAGTTGGGTTGGAAGTTGGGATAGAAGTTGGGATGGAAGTTGGGTTGGAAATTGGGCTGGAAGTTGGGTTGGAAGTTGGGTTGGAAGCTGAGTTAGAAGCTGGGTTGGAAGTTGGGTTGGAAGTTGGGATAGAAGTTGGGATGGAAGTTGGGTTGGAAATTGGGCTGGAAGTTGGGTTGGAAGTTGGGTTGGAAGCTGAGTTAGAAGCTGGGTTGGAAGTTGGGTTGGAAGTTGGGATAGAAGTTGGGATGGAAGTTGGGTTGGAAATTGGGCTGGAAGTTGGGTTGGAAGTTGGGTTGGAAGCTGAGTTAGAAGCTGGGTTGGAAGTTGGGTTGGAAGTTGGGATAGAAGTTGGGATGGAAGTTGGGTTGGAAATTGGGCTGGAAGTTGGGTTGGAAGTTGGGTTGGAAGCTGAGTTAGAAGCTGGGTTGGAAGTTGGGTTGGAAGTTGGGATAGAAGTTGGGATGGAAGTTGGGTTGGAAATTGGGCTGGAAGTTGGGTTGGAAGTTGGGTTGGAAGCTGAGTTAGAAGCTGGGTTGGAAGTTGGGTTGGAAGTTGGGATAGAAGTTGGGATGGAAGTTGGGTTGGAAATTGGGCTGGAAGTTGGGTTGGAAGTTGGGTTGGAAGCTGAGTTAGAAGCTGGGTTGGAAGTTGGGTTGGAAGTTGGGATGGACGTTGGGTTAGAAGTTGGGTTGGAAGTTGGGTTGGAAGTTGGGTTGGAAGTTGGGTTGGAAGTTGGGTTGGAAGTTGGGTTGGAAGTTGGGTTGGAAGTTGGGTTGGGAGTTGGGTTGGATGTTGGGATGGAAGTTGGGATGGAAGTTGTATTTGAAGTTGGGATGGAAGTTGGGATGGAAGTTGTGTTATAATTTGTGTTGGAAGTTGGGCTGGAAGTTGGGTTAGACGTTGGGTTGGAAGTTGAATTGAAATTTGGGTTGAAAGTTGGGTTGGAAGTTGGGCAGGAAGTTGGGTTGGAAGTTGGGTTGGAAGTTAGGTTGGAAGTTCGGTTGAAAGTTGGGTTGGAAGCTGGGTTAAAAGCTGGGTTGGAAGTTGGTTTGGAAGTTGGGGAGAAAGTTGGGTTGGAAGTTGGGTTGGAAGTTGGGTTGGGAGTTGGGTTGGATGATGGGAGGGAAGTTGGGATGGAAGTTGGGTTTGAAGTTGGGATGGAAGTTGAAATGGAAGTTGGGTTGGAAGTTGAATTGGAAGGTGGGATGGAATTTGGGTTGACCGTTGGGTTGGAATTTGAGTTGAAAGTTGGGTTCAAGGTTGGGTTGGAAGTTGGGTTGGAAGTTGGGTTAGAAGTTGGGTTGGAAGTTGGGTTGGATGTTGGGTTGAAAGTTGGGTTGTAAGTTGGGTTGGAAGTTGGGATGGAGATGGGATGGAAGTTGGGCTGGAAGCTGGGTTGGATGCTGGGTTGGAAGTTGGGTTGGATGTTGGGTTGGAAGTTGGGATGGAAGCTGGGATTGAGGTTGGGATGGGGGTTAGGTTGGAAGTTGGGTTGGAAGTTGGGTTGGAAATTGGGTTGGAAGTCGGATTAGAAAATGGGTTGTACATTGGGTTGGAAGTTGGGCTGGAAGTTGGGTTGGACATTGGGTTTTAAGTTGGGTTGGAAGTTGGGTTGGAAGTTGGGATGGAAGTTGGGCTGGAAGCTGGGATGGAAGTTAGGTCGGAAGTTGGGTTGGAGGTTGGGTTGAAAGTTGGGTTGGAAGTTGGGTTGGAAGTTGGATTGGAAGTTGGGTTGAACGTTGGGATGGAATCTGGGTTGGAAGTTGGGATGGCAGTTGGGTTGGAAGTTGGGTTGGAATTTGGGCTGGAAGTTGGGTTGCAGGCTGGCTTGGAAGTTGGGTTGGAAGTTGGGATGGAAGTTGGGTTGGAAGTTGGGTTGGATGTTGGGTTGGAAGATGGGGTGGAAGTTGGGTTGGAAGTTGGGATGGAAGTTGGGCTGGAAGCTGGGATGGAAGTTGGGTCGGAAGTTGGGTTGGAAGTTGGGTTGGAAGGAGGGTTGGAAGTTGGGTTGGAAGTTGGGTCGGAAGTTGGGTTGAAAGTTGGGTTGGAAGCTGGGTTAGAAGTTGGGCTGGAAGTTGGGTTGGAAGTTGGGTTGGAATTTGGGTTGGGATGGAAGTTGGGATGGAAGTTGGGATGGAAGTTGGATTTCATGTTGGGATGGAAGTTGGGATGGAAGTTGGGTCGGAAGTTGGGCTGGAAGTTGGGTTGGACGTTGGGTAGGAATTTGAGTTGGAAGTTGGGTTCAAAGTTGGATGGGAAGTTGGGTTGGAAGTTGGGTTGAAAGTTGGGTTGGAAGTGGGGTTGGAAGTTGGGTTCGAAGTTGGGATGGAAGTTTGGATGGAAGTTGGGATGGAAGTTGGGTTTAAAGTTGGATTGGAAGTTGGGCTTGAAGCTGGGTTGGAAGTTGGTTTGGAAGTTTGGTTGGAAGTTGGGTTGGAAGTTGGGTTGGAAGTTGGGTTGAATGTTGGGTTGGAAGTTGGGTTGGAAGTTGGGTTGGAAGTTGGGTTGGAAGTTGGGTTGGAAGTTGGGTTGAAATTTGGGTTGGAAGTTGGGTTGGATGTTGGGTTGGAAGTTGGGTTGGAAGTTGGGTTGGAAGTTGGGTTGGAAGTTGGGTTGGAAGTTGGGTTGAAATTTGGGTTGGAAGTTGGGTTGGATGATGGGAGGGAACTTGGGATGGAAGTTGGGTTTGAATTTGGGATGTAAGTTGGGATGGATGTTGGGTCTGAAGTTGGGTTGGAAGTTGGGTTGGAATTTGAGTTGGAAGTTGGGTTTAAAGTTGGGTTGGAAGTTGGGTTGGAAGTTGGGTTTTTAGTTGGGTTGGAAGTTGGTTTGGAAGTTGGGTTAGAAGTTGGGTTGGTCTTTGGTTTTGAAGTTGGGCTGGAAGTTGGGTTGGAAGTTGGGATGGAGGTGGGATGGAAGTTGAATTGTAAGTTGGGTTGGAAGTTGGGTTGGAAGTTGGGCTGGAAGTTGGGTTGGAAGTTGGGTAGAAATTGTGGGTTGGAAGTTGGGTTGAAAGTTGGGTTGGAAGCTGGGTTGGAAGCTGGGTCGGAAGTTGGGTTGGAAGTTGGGCTGGAAGTTGGGTTGGAAGTTGGGTAGAAATTGTGGGTTGGAAGTTGGGTTGAAAGTTGGGTTGGAAGCTGGGTTGGAAGCTGGGTCGGAAGTTGGGTTGGAGGTTGGGTTGGAAGTTGGGTTGGAAGTTGGGTTGGAAGTTGGGTTGGGAGTTGGATTAGAAAATGGATTAGACGTTGGGTAGGAAGTTGTGTTGGAAGTTTGGTTTGAAATTGGGTTGGACGTTGGGTTGGAAGTTGGGTTGGAAGTTAGGTTGGAAGTTGGGTTGGAGGTTGGGTTAGAATTTGGGTTGGAAGTTGCGTTGGAAGTTGGATTGGAAGCTGGGTTGAAAGTTGAAATGGAATCTGGGTTGGAAGGTGGGTTGGAAGTTGGGTTGGAAGCTGGGTTGGAATTTGGGTTGGAAGTTCGGTTGGAAGTTGGGTTGGAAGTTGGGTTTGACATTGAGATTTAAGTTGGGATGGAAGTTGGGTTGGAAGTTGAGTTGGACGTTGTGTTGGATGTTGGGTTGGAAGTTGGGTTGGAAGCAGGGTTGAAAGTTTGGTTGGAAGCTGGGTTGGAAGTTGGGTTGGAACGTGGATTAGATTCTGGATTGGAAGTTGGGTTGGAAGTTGGGTTGGAAGTTGGGATGGAAGTTGGGATGGAAGTTGGGTTGGAAGTTGGGTTGGAAGTTGGGCTGGAAGTTGGGTTGGACGTTGGGTTGGAAGTTGGGTTGGAAGTTGGGTTGGAAGTTGGGTTGGAAGTTGGGTTGGAAGTTGGGTTGGAAGTTGGGTTAAACGTTGAGTTGGAAGTTGGGCTGGAAGTTGGGTTGGAAGTTGGGTTGGAAGGTGGGGTAGAAGCTGGGTTGGAAGTTGGGTTGGAAGTTGGGTTAAACGTTGAGTTGGAAGTTGGGCTGGAAGTTGGGTTGGAAGTTGGGTTGGAAGGTGGGGTAGAAGCTGGGTTGGAAGTTGGGTTGGAAGTTGGGTTAAACGTTGAGTTGGAAGTTGGGCTGGAAGTTGGGTTGGAAGTTGGGTTGGAAGGTGGGGTAGAAGCTGGGTTGGAAGTTGGGTTGGAAGTTGGGTTAAACGTTGAGTTGGAAGTTGGGCTGGAAGTTGGGTTGGAAGTTGGGTTGGAAGGTGGGGTAGAAGCTGGGTTGGAAGTTGGGTTGGAAGTTGGGTTAAACGTTGAGTTGGAAGTTGGGCTGGAAGTTGGGTTGGAAGTTGGGTTGGAAGGTGGGGTAGAAGCTGGGTTGGAAGTTGGGTTGGAAGTTGGGTTAAACGTTGAGTTGGAAGTTGGGCTGGAAGTTGGGTTGGAAGTTGGGTTGGAAGGTGGGGTAGAAGCTGGGTTGGAAGTTGGGTTGGAAGTTGGGTTAAACGTTGAGTTGGAAGTTGGGCTGGAAGTTGGGTTGGAAGTTGGGTTGGAAGGTGGGGTAGAAGCTGGGTTGGAAGTTGGGTTGGAAGTTGGGTTAAACGTTGAGTTGGAAGTTGGGCTGGAAGTTGGGTTGGAAGTTGGGTTGGAAGGTGGGGTAGAAGCTGGGTTGGAAGTTGGGTTGGAAGTTGGGTTAAACGTTGAGTTGGAAGTTGGGCTGGAAGTTGGGTTGGAAGTTGGGTTGGAAGGTGGGGTAGAAGCTGGGTTGGAAGTTGGGTTGGAAGTTGGGTTAAACGTTGAGTTGGAAGTTGGGCTGGAAGTTGGGTTGGAAGTTGGGTTGGAAGGTGGGGTAGAAGCTGGGTTGGAAGTTGGGTTGGAAGTTGGGTTAAACGTTGAGTTGGAAGTTGGGCTGGAAGTTGGGTTGGAAGTTGGGTTGGAAGGTGGGGTAGAAGCTGGGTTGGAAGTTGGGTTGGAAGTTGGGTTAAACGTTGAGTTGGAAGTTGGGCTGGAAGTTGGGTTGGAAGTTGGGTTGGAAGGTGGGGTAGAAGCTGGGTTGGAAGTTGGGTTGGAAGTTGGGTTAAACGTTGAGTTGGAAGTTGGGCTGGAAGTTGGGTTGGAAGTTGGGTTGGAAGGTGGGGTAGAAGCTGGGTTGGAAGTTGGGTTGGAAGTTGGGTTAAACGTTGAGTTGGAAGTTGGGCTGGAAGTTGGGTTGGAAGTTGGGTTGGAAGGTGGGGTAGAAGCTGGGTTGGAAGTTGGGTTGGAAGTTGGGTTAAACGTTGAGTTGGAAGTTGGGCTGGAAGTTGGGTTGGAAGTTGGGTTGGAAGGTGGGGTAGAAGCTGGGTTGGAAGTTGGGTTGGAAGTTGGGTTAAACGTTGAGTTGGAAGTTGGGCTGGAAGTTGGGTTGGAAGTTGGGTTGGAAGGTGGGGTAGAAGCTGGGTTGGAAGTTGGGTTGGAAGTTGGGTTAAACGTTGAGTTGGAAGTTGGGCTGGAAGTTGGGTTGGAAGTTGGGTTGGAAGGTGGGGTAGAAGCTGGGTTGGAAGTTGGGTTGGAAGTTGGGTTAAACGTTGAGTTGGAAGTTGGGCTGGAAGTTGGGTTGGAAGTTGGGTTGGAAGGTGGGGTAGAAGCTGGGTTGGAAGTTGGGTTGGAAGTTGGGTTAAACGTTGAGTTGGAAGTTGGGCTGGAAGTTGGGTTGGAAGTTGGGTTGGAAGGTGGGGTAGAAGCTGGGTTGGAAGTTGGGTTGGAAGTTGGGTTAAACGTTGAGTTGGAAGTTGGGCTGGAAGTTGGGTTGGAAGTTGGGTTGGAAGGTGGGGTAGAAGCTGGGTTGGAAGTTGGGTTGGAAGTTGGGTTAAACGTTGAGTTGGAAGTTGGGCTGGAAGTTGGGTTGGAAGTTGGGTTGGAAGGTGGGGTAGAAGCTGGGTTGGAAGTTGGGTTGGAAGTTGGGTTAAACGTTGAGTTGGAAGTTGGGCTGGAAGTTGGGTTGGAAGTTGGGTTGGAAGGTGGGGTAGAAGCTGGGTTGGAAGTTGGGTTGGAAGTTGGGTTAAACGTTGAGTTGGAAGTTGGGCTGGAAGTTGGGTTGGAAGTTGGGTTGGAAGGTGGGGTAGAAGCTGGGTTGGAAGTTGGGTTGGAAGTTGGGTTAAACGTTGAGTTGGAAGTTGGGCTGGAAGTTGGGTTGGAAGTTGGGTTGGAAGGTGGGGTAGAAGCTGGGTTGGAAGTTGGGTTGGAAGTTGGGTTAAACGTTGAGTTGGAAGTTGGGCTGGAAGTTGGGTTGGAAGTTGGGTTGGAAGGTGGGGTAGAAGCTGGGTTGGAAGTTGGGTTGGAAGTTGGGTTAAACGTTGAGTTGGAAGTTGGGCTGGAAGTTGGGTTGGAAGTTGGGTTGGAAGGTGGGGTAGAAGCTGGGTTGGAAGTTGGGTTGGAAGTTGGGTTAAACGTTGAGTTGGAAGTTGGGCTGGAAGTTGGGTTGGAAGTTGGGTTGGAAGTTGGGATGGAAGTTGGGATGGAAGTTGGGATGGAAGTTGGGTTGGAACTTGGGTTGGAAGTTGGGTTGGAAGTTGGGTTCGAAGTTGGGTTGAAAGTTGGGTTGGCAGCTGGGTTAGAAGCTGGGTTTGAAGTTGGGTTGGAAGTTGGGTTAAACGTTGAGTTGGAAGTTGGGCTGGAAGTTGGGTTTGATGATGGGAGGGAAGTTGGGATGGAATTTGGATTTGAAGATGGAATGGAAGTTGGGTTAGAAGTTGGGTTAGAAGCTGGGTTGGAATTTGGGTTGGAAGTTGGGTTGGAAGTGGGGATGGATGTGGGATGGAAGTTGGGTTGGAAGTTGGGTTGGAAGTTGGGTTGGAAGTTGTGTTGGAAGTTGGGCTGGAAGTTGCGTTAGAAGTTGGGTTGAAAGTGGGGTTGGAATATGGGTTGGAAGTTGGGTTGGAAGTTGGGTTGGAAGTTGTGTTGGAAGTTGGGCTGGAAGTTGCGTTAGAAGTTGGGTTGAAAGTGGGGTTGGAATATGGGTTGGACGTTGGGTTGGAAGTTGGGATGGAAGTTGGGTTGGAAATTGGGTTGGAAGTTGGGTTGCATGTTGGGTTGGAAGTAGGGCTGGAAGATGGGATGGAACTTGGGATGGAGGTTTGGATGGAAGTTATGTTGGAAGTTGTGTTGGAAGTTGGGTTGGAAGTTGGGCTGGAAGTTGGATTAGAAAATGGGTTGGACGTTGGGTTGGAAGATGGGTTTGAAGCTGGGTTGGAAGTTGGGATGGAAGTTGGGCTGGAAGTTGGGATGGAAGATAGGTTGTAAGATGGGTTGGAGGTTGGGTTGGAAGTTGGGTTGGAAGTTGGATTGGAAGCTGGGTTGAAAGTTGGGATGAAATCTGGGCTGGAAGTTGGGTTGAAAGTTGGGTTGGAAGTTGGGTTGGAATTTGGGTTGGTCGTTGGGTTGGAAGTAGGGTTGGAAATTGGGATGGAAGTTAGGAAACGTTCGGTTGGATGTTGGGTTGGAAGTTGGGTTGGAAGTTGGGTTGGAAGTTGGGATGGAAGTTGGGATGGAAGTTGGGTTGGAAGTTGGGTTGGAAGTTGGGTTGGAAGCTGGGTTGGAAGTTGGGTTGGAAGTTGGGTTGGAAGTTGGGTT
>SZWC01016385.1:38841-58955 GCA_023375785.1 Penium margaritaceum | reverse complement strand
AGAGGGAGAGGGGGAGAGGGAGAGAGAGAGAGAGAGAGAGAGAGAGAGAAAGAGAGAGAGAGAGAGGCGGGGAGAGAAAGATAGAGGGATCAAGAGAGACTGAGAGAGAGAGGGGTAGGGAGAGAGAGAGAAAGAGAAAGAGAGAGAGAGATAGAGAGAGAGAGAGAGAGGGGGAGAGGGGTAGGGGTAGGGGGGAAGGACCAAGGGAGGGAGGGAGGAGGGCCGAGAGGTTTAAGGGGAGGAGCGGTCTGGATGAACCTCCGCTGCATTGGTGGCCGGGGCTTCTTTGAAGGTGTCCTGACAGCTGGGCCTTTGCCCTTCTCAGCGGCAATAGGTGGACGATGCACAGGCCCCATTTCAGGAAAAGATGGTGGATGGTGCTCGTGCATGGTGTTCGCTCTCTTGTTGATGTTAGAATGTCCAGCACCAGGACTGTAGTTCTACACGCACGGCGCTACTTCATGTGTGCGACACATTGGATGTGCCAGATTCGTCCATTTGGAAGGCTGATTTGAGGCTCTGAGAATCTGAACAGTCATGGCTCTTTTTGTAATGAAATTATTGAATAGGCTCAGTCATCAAATTTAACAATCCACCCCCCGTCTACCATCGATTTCAAAAGTGCCTCCAAAACAATCACAAAAGGCAAAAAAGCTCATTGGAAGATTTATGTCACAACTCAATCATCGAAATAAAATTTCACTAGGGTATGCCATAGTGCAATCTTGTGTGCTTTCACATGAAATTATTTAAACCAGCCCCCATTTCCCAGTTATGATTCCTTTTTACCCAATCCATCCGAGACCTCTACAAATTAATTCGAATTTTACACATCAAGAGTACAATTTATCAATGTGTGCAATTTATCATACAATATTCTCATTCACTTCCCTCCTCCCTCCGTACACCTTATTGTGCCCTCTACCCCCCACCATGTAGACCTTAAAAAGATACACTAGTGGTTCAGAACATACACTAGTATCATCCAAATTTATGCGATATTGTACAATATCCTCATACAAGTTTCATGTTTCATTCCCCTCCCCTTCCCCAACTCTCATTCCATTCTACCCAATCCATCCAGTATCTAGATGAGAGAGAGAGAGAGAGAGAGAGAGAGAGAGAGAGAAACCAGATATTTTCCCATAGACTGGTGTACTTCCGGAGTGGCTCTACTGACATCTACTTGTACACTTCCTCATACAATCATCTCATACAGTTCCCTTCTCTCCACCCTTCCTCAGCTTGTCCCTTCCCTCCTCCCATGTAGAAGAAATGAAAATGTGGCATACACTAATCATATCATCCAAATGTAAACTGTCGCATACATCCTCTTTGTAAAAACTTATATGATCCATAGTCCCCCTCCCCAACATCTCACTCCCTTGTACCCAGTCCATGCAAGATCTCTGCAAACCAGATCGTTTACCATGAACTAGTGTGCATCAAGAGTGGCTCCATTTCTAGAAGAACACGCACTTCCTCATACAATCTCCTCATACACACCCCCCCCCCCCCCAATTAATCCACCCTTTCCAACTCCTCTCCCTCTTGCCCACTCCTCATGCTTATACTTTCTCCTCATACAAAAAATTCCCTACATCCTGGAATCTTCTAATCATCTAACCAGATCCAAAGTAAACAGTACCTCTAGTGTATGAAAGTAATGTGACTAAACAACTTGCACAAGAAGCAACGACCGCAGTAGTATAAAAAAGCACGTTACCTTCTCTACCCCACAATAGAATTAAGTGTGGTGGAAACAAACAAATCAATGGAGCCTAACTCATTTCGTGCCTGACCATATGTTTGCCACACATCTCTTATTCACAAAAAGTGCTTGATGTCTCTTTCACTTCGTCCACCTCTTTCATGGCAGAGCAGCCACCCCCGGCATCACTGTGCCAGTGGTGTGGCACAGTGATGCTGGGGTTTATTGGATCAAAGACGATGAGATTGCCCCACATTGTCTTTCAGATGAAGCATGGTTTGAGGGAATACAAGCTGGACTTCTTGACCGGGACCACAGGAGAGGGTTTTCTCTCTGCCTAAGTACTCTGCTGATGAGCCTGCCCAGGTTGCAGCATCATCTCTCTGTGTTTGAACCCTTGTTCCCTTCTTCCCTCTCATAATAATCTTTGATGGCTAGCCAGGAACAGAAGATATCCTTGTGGGGAAGGACAAGGCTGCCTAGTAGCTTTTGTTGGGGTAGGTTGCTCTTGCAGGGTTAGGCAGACCAAGACGTGAGCCTGGCTGCATTCCTCACCCCTCTGGCAATGGGATGGACAGATGGTGCACGCCTATTGCATGGGATTGTCCGAGGGCCATGATATGTGCCACAGTTTGCCAAGGTTTCCACACTACCTACTTCAAATGTGCGTGGATGATACACATACTTGTTATGGAAAAGGTTGTGAGTATCAGTTTTGGTTTCCTTTTACTCCTTGCAATTGGAATAGTGCAGGACAACGTTAGGCCAGATGTACGAATGCATCATGAAGCACGAGAGCCTCATTGTTATAGGATTCCCTATTTCTCCCAACTTAGTTCATCACTGAGGTGAATTTCGCATTGGTAGGGCAAAGGTTCTCACTTCACCTGTCATGGACAATCTTTCTAGAGATACACAAGGTGGGAATCTAAGGCTTGCAGCACATGTGAGTGGGGTTCAGAAATGGGTTGAGCCTGACCACGATTGTGAAACACCGGACCCCTTCCGACAGAATTCTTTGGTTTATGGTCTACTCATGGTCTACAGGACTTCACAACCATTATGGCCTCCTGACTGGGTGACGTGATTACCAAGTCATCCACAGACAAGGACTGCGACGAAAGGGAATTACGGAGGAATGACAAAGAGGGAAGGGTCGATCGTACTTCGTTGGTAGCCCCCTTTCTCAAGTGTCGACGTGATCTCCTGGTTCTAGCACCAGGGCAACCATTTCAGGCCGTAAAGAGCCTTCTTCAGGCGCCAGACTCTGTTGGTACCATCAGAGATCCCAGAGGGCTGGACCACCTAGATCTCCTTTTCAAGATGCCCATGGAGGAAAGCGTTACTCACCTCCATCTGCTCTACCTCCCGGTCATGCATAGCAACAAGGCTCAGCAATGCCTGCGCTCTGGTGTAACGACCGACTGCTATGAACATCTCGTCAAAATCGATGACCTTGACTTGTGAGAAGTGTTTTGCTATGAGATGCACCTTGTACTTGTCAAGTGTCCCATCAGGCTTGAACTTCCATCGGAAAACCCATCTCGCATCTATGGCTTTGCAACCTGGTGGGAGGTCAACCAATTCGTGCACATCATGATCGTCGAGGGCTCTCATTTCATCACGCATAGCGGCTTCCCAATGCTGTGCATCAGGGGTCGTGCGTACCTGGCGAGCCGTAGTGGGTTCTGAGGAGAGCGCTACAAAGGCTGCAATGGCATGGCACTCAGCAACGGAGTCGGTGGCAGCGGCAGCCACTGCATACATGTGCTCAGAGACGAGCAAGGCAAAGCCAAGGGTGGAGCCAGGATGGACAGCACCAGTGGCCAGGCCGAGTGCATCCATGCTTGTGGACACGATGGGGGACTGAGCTCTCAGGGTCCGCGATGCACGGGCGGACGCAGGAGCACTAGAAGTGCGGTGAGGGAGCGCATGTAGGCGCCCGCCTCAGGCAAAGGGTGAGACATGGGCTAGCCTAGTGGGCTCCGCACATGGAGGAGGGTCTGTCTCCGCACGGTGTCCAGGGATACCCAGTCTGGACGCCGGTGAGACAGCAAGCGGTGGCATAGATGTACGTGACGTGACAAGGGAGTCAAGGCGCGGCAGCTCATGGGTAGGAGTGCTCGAAGAGTTGGACGATGAGGACGGAAGCGAGAGAGAGGTAGATGGAGGCTGCAAGCCGACCGATGGGAGAGACAAGGATGGAGGAGATGATGTCTGAACAAAAGGGACAGTGACTTAAACAAGACTGACTCCCCCCTCCCCCAACCGAGTGAGCGGGAGAAGGGATGTCACAGACAAGAGACGGCTAAGATCATGAAGGAAGACTGATTCAAAGAGCAGCGCATCAGAGGACTCAATGACCCACAGGCAGACGGGATCCCAAAAACACCAGGCTTTGGACTGATGGGAGACGTCCAAGAACGGACACAAATGGCCCCGAGGGAAAAGCTTGCCTTCGCGGAGGTCCTCAGGCAGCCAAACAGAGGCAATGACACGAGCAAGGCAGAGGTTGGCACAGTCACCAGACTAGAGCTGAAGAGGAGTGAGAGACCGAGGGAGGGGGTAGTGTGGGATGCGATTCTAGACCCAGGTCATGTAGCACATGGCCTCAAATACAAAGAGAGGGGGCAAGCCCGACTCAAACAGGAGAGTGCGGACACCGTCCGCAAGGGTTCAATTCCAATGTTTGAACACCCCATTCGGCTAGGGTGTCTAAGGACTAGAGGTCTCCAGACACACCCCCTTGGACACAAGAAGGCAAGCGATGGAACCAAGAAATTCACCACCGTGGTCACTGCGCAGTACACGCAGGGAGCATTGACAAGAATGCTCAGCCTGAGCAAGCCATGTTTTGATGGTGGGATGGATGTCACTTTTATGACACAGAGAAAACACCCAGTGGAAATGAGAGAAATCCTCTAGAAGGCAGAAGACATACTGCCCAACATCACCAAGGAGGTCATGAGGAAGCGGCCCCATTACATAGGCATCAACTCAATCGAGAGGATGACTTGACTGAGACTCAAAGTCAGTGAAAGGAGAGCAATGCATCTTGCCCTGGGCATAGTTTAGACAGTCATCAGGGTAGGGGGCAGGGAAAGTAGAGGGGAACAGCCCCACGGCCGGCTGAAGACAGAACATTCTAGAGATGGCATCTCTGTGGACATGGGCACGACTACGGTGTAAGAGATGAACAAGGTTGGGAGAAAGAGAAAGAGCCACATGTACGAGAATTGAGCCAAAAGAGGTGGCAGAAGAGAAGTAAAGGTATACGGGATAGAGTTTGTCGCATTTGACTCGACAAAGGACAACGCGACTAGAGGGACATAGACGCACTGAGCCAACACCATCACTAGCAGAGAAGTCCAAGACCTGATCTTTCCCGGGAGGGCATAGACAACAAACAAAGCTCCAAGGCGAGGACGTACAGCATGTCAGGAAGGTACAGTGCACCACTAGGACCGAGAACACAAACAATGCCAATGCCTTGAACAGGGAGAAGCTCACGTGACCCAGTGTGAATGAAGTAAACTGCTCCAACAGGACCAATAGAGTCAAACAAGAAGCAGACAGACATCATGTGGCGGGTGGCTACTGAATCAAGGATCCAGAAGCCATCCGACACACACATAGGGGGTAGGATACCACACGTTGGGACAGTGCCAGTAGAATGGTCAGAATGAGCACATGACTGACAAGCACAATGATCGCGCGGAAGCACGACAGACTGCCAATGCTCAATCCACAAAGCCGGGGAAGACAACAACTCAAGGACATGACCAGGGGAGTCACCACAAAGCACAGCATCTGCTTGACACGCAAGACCACTGGCCAACGGAGCAACACCCTCACCTCCCTGATCACAAAGGCACAGAAGGTGACAAAGAGACTGCTCCAACAAGCGCTCACTATCACTCGCCACAGAAACCATCAGAGCTAGGGTGGAGACGCTGGAAGAGGATAGGAACCACACTGGGGCAGAGTAGGCAGGGGAGGGTGGAGCTTCATAGGGCAGCGCACCACAAGGAGGCAATCAGCTCCATGGGTATGGCAGCAAAGCAGGGCCAGAAGGAACCCCAGTGGTGGAGAAGGCCTGAGCAGATGGTATGGAATAAGGGGACGAGGAAGAGGAAGAATTGGTGTTGGAGGAGAACGTTGATGTAACAGAGGTACCAGTAAATGTACGTGCCCAATAAGCACGCATGGCGCGGACAAGGCAGAGATCATGTGGAGGAGCTGGTCACGCACGACCAGAGTGCGCATGTGAATCCCAGTTCCAACAGACAACAACTTTGGGGACACAAGAAGAGGAAGCTGACCCCTTTTCCTTGCCCTTCTCCTTACCCTTACCACAATTGCGGCCATGGCCTTGAGAGGTAAGAGCAGAGGCGGTAGAGGTGGTAGAGGAAAAGGTGGAAGAGGAGGATGAGGAGGAAAGGGAGAAAGACGAGGCGGTGGAGAGAGCTACAAATCTTATGACAGTAGAGCCGTGAAGCCTCTTGCTCTGGAGACTTGTCCACCAGGCCACAAGGTGCTCGACGGTGAAGTCCCAGAGTGCTCGGACACCTGGAGGAGACTTGGCTAGGACAGGCTGGGTGGCAAGGTACTACAGCTCATCGGTGTTGACTTCACGAAGAAGATTGGAGAGCTCAAGAATGAGCACGTTGACCACAGTGAGAACAGCGGACATCTGCCCAAGAGTAGCATCACCGAGGTCGCAAAGGAGCTTGAGATTGCAAGCCCAGTGGGCGTCAGAGGTCTCGTTGGAACACATCAGAAATGTGTTGAGCTACACAATTAAGACACACTATGCAGCCTGACTGGTGATAGTGGTGCGGCGGCAAATCATGGCGTAAGCGCCAACAGGGTCAGTGTTGCGACCAGCAGCGGGATCGGTATTGAATGTGCCTACCTCATCCACAAGGCACTCAGGTGCGACAGGGATAAGCGCGCAGACGGCACGAGCGACTTTGGCAGGAACAGGGTCGAAGGGAGAGCTTGCATTGAGATCAGGAGGGAAGTAAAATTCCAGAGGCGCTCGCCCTGGGCCAAGTTGCTAAATCACACTACCCGGGAAGAGAAGGTGAGGCCTAGGGAGAGAACAGGCGGCTGATAGAAGAAGATGTGCTCGCGTAGTGCAGGAGCAGGTGTGCCATTAGCATTGGCAGCAACAGAAGGACTGGAAATAGCAAGGGTAGAAGAGGCACAAGTGTTGGTACAAGCAGTAGAGCCAGTGGCAGCATTACCAAACACAAACGGCAAGCATTTCAGGATAAGCACAGCAACCTCATCAGCAAGGCAGCACGATTGTCTTCAGTGAACTTGAGGTGCTCTTCAACCTCACGTTGTGTGGCAAGCGCGCGGTTGAGCTGTCATTGCGGGTCTGCTATGACGGACTCATCGTGACCAGGCATGGTGACGAGCAACGGACTCTGGCCAAAGAAATTGGCAGAGTTTGCCCCGCCCCAGTGGGCATGAGAAAATGAGAAGTGCCTTTTGCTCGTAGAAAGGGTTCTGCATGACAAGGCCCAACACCAGCCCTCACAAGAGAAGGAGCAAACAGCCGGGAACCAGCCAGCAACGAAGAGCAACAGATGGAGACAAAGCAGTCAAGTGGTAGGGGTCACATGAGGAGGGCGTAGGAAAGCAAGGAAAACAGGAACAGCTGCTGTAGCTGTAGCGGGGAGCACAGACACAATTGATGCACCAGGGACGGCAGGTGGAAGGACACTGGCAATTGTTGATGCCCCTAGATTGGTGAGGACGGAAGTGCCTGAGGTGATTACGATTACCACACTGGCAGCTAGAGAAGATGCGGACGCTAATGCGGCTGCTGAGGCGGTGGAAGTCCGGATGGCTGCTGCTGCGGAAGCTGTAGGACATGCAACGGCTGCAGTGTGAGAGGCAATAGAGGAGGCAGCAGCAGATAATTGTGTGCAACTGTTGGTAGCGGCTGCAGCAACAATTCCAAGGACGACAACAGCTTTGGTGTAGGCTTCATTGGCATGGTCTGCTAATGTGGTTGGAGGAGCACATGCAGCTGTGGCCGCGGCTGCAAATGTGGCTGCCGATGCAGAGGCGGCATCTACAACAGTAGAGGCAAGGTGTGTGATGGCTGCCGAAAGTGAGAGCGTGCCCCTGGTGAGGGAGACCAGGAATTACGTGGGGGAAGCCATAACAAGAACGGAGTCACTATCCCCCGGAAGTGCCCTGGGTAGAGTGCAAGGGTTCGCTTACCGAGTGACGCCGAGAGTGGGAGGAGTGGCCGGACTCGTGCGACCCCCCACCTACCTCCCAACGTTGCCTAGACCAGCACCGAGCATTGCGCTCCTTGTAGTAGAAGGTAGGCGGAGCGGCACTTGAGGGCTTGTGATACGCAAGTGTGACTTCCCTTGCCATAAAAGTGGCAAGAACCCGACGTCTTGTGGTTGATACACACTGTCGTTATGATGGCGGTTGCTGCTGCTCGACAAGTAGTGAGGCCAAGATTGCTGCTAGTCGTTCACAGCTATGCCTAACTATTATGGGACAGTAGCATTGAGCATGGAGCTAGTGTAGGGTTAGGATGGCCGTGTAGCACGGACGGTTGCGAATGCACAGCTCCGGGCATTGGATGAGCCACACTTGTGGTGAAGGCACCACAAGTGTGAATCCGGAGTGAAGTCGGAGTGGATCCGGCTCCGCAAGCGTGGCGCTTGTGTGAAGTTGGCTTTGCAAACGTGGAGTTGGGGTGAAGTCAGCTCCGCAAGTGTAGGGACGTGTGGGGTCAACGACAAACTACAGTTTTTTGCTGTTGTTAACTTGGCAGCTTCCGTGGTTGAAGCGACTGGGTAGAGGTGGCAATGCAAAGGTGGCCAACCAAGGCACCACACATGAGAGCAGGAGAGAGGGGGCAAAGGCAGTCACGGATTGTGACTAGCAAGGCTGTGAGCCAAGGGGGACAAGAGGGTCCGGGTTGCGGGCCGAGAGAGGCGGCGTAATGTGTGCAGGGGCGGCGGCTGAGACAACTATGGTGTCCACACCGAGGACCGAGGAAACCGCTAGGAACTCCCACCACTACTCCGATACCATTAGGCAGTAGAAGGTAGTGAGAGTTAGATAGGGAGGAACAAGAGTGAACTTTGATCTCAATGATGGCAGACTGTAACAATGCAAAAGAAACGTAAGTGAGAAGCCTTACACGTCAAGTGTACCGAGTAACAACACGACGAGGTGGTAAGCGTCGAGGGAGGAGCGACGAGCGAGCGTGCACCAAACTCGCTCTCACTGGAGGCTCACTCCCGCAGTGCAACTACACGGGGTTCAAACGAGACCCCCCTTTCAATTAAATTCTCTGCACCACACAGACACTGTCACAACCCTGGGTATAAAACCTGGATGTGTCTACACCTAGCACCAAGTCTACAAGAGGCAAGAAACAAATCAAGAGCACTACCAATAATTCTTGTGTGTTCATGACCCTTGATTATGTCTTGGTGAAAGGAGCATTTTCTGGTAGAGGAGCCTCTTTTGCGCTCATTTACCTGCATTAGTGACATGTGAGATGTGCAACGAGGCCAGAGGTCACAACGTGTGAGCGACAGTGAAACCAACAAGGAGGGGTCCTTGACAACTGGCAAGGTTTCCTTGAGTACTAGAGGAATTTTCCTGACTACCAAGGGTGCCACCAAGGGCGTTTCTTTGACCAACAAGGGAAATCCTGGATTGATTGAGATCAGGTTTGAAGTGATCGGCTTGTCTATGGACCGCAGCAATCCCCCCCACCCCCAATCAGCGAATCTACCGTGATTCTTACAGAAACCATGGCATTCATCTCCCTACTGACCGATAGTATGTAAATGCATGTTTCACAGGAAAGGGGAACTAGCAGGGGAGAAGGCGGGGGCCGGGGGGGGAGGGAGGGAGGGAGGGAGGGGAGAGAGGGTGCTCAAAATCTAGACTAGAGCGGCGTGTTGAGAATGCAGCATCGCTGGAGTTAGCATAGCCCCACGCTCGTTGATTTGTACTGCTGTCCCCTTCTGCTGCTCTGAGTCTGTGATAGAGAACACCATGCTAAGGAGTTAGCACTAGAAAGGCAGTAGAAGCTGAAAGGAACTGATTGGCAACTGAGAATGAACAACAATGAGAAACCCCTCAAAGTTCTAGCTCCCCCCCAACTCTGTAGAGCTTGTTAATCAGCTTTCTAGCCAATCAGAAAAATGACCTATATTCTGGCTGGCATGGTTTTCTTGGTCAGCCCTGCCAGATGGCCGCCAGCCCAAAACCCGGGCATCGTCCGTTTTGCCTGAAAACTGGACCGCACAGTAACACAAACATTGCAAACACAGTCGGGCAGTCAGAATCATCTAGAAAAACAGCGAAGAGGAGTTATGGCCACCTCAGCCCACGCAACGTCTTCACGAGTCCCTGGTAAAACTAGTGCCCAATCAACATGATACTTGGACCCTAAGCAGAACATAATGCCACAGACGCAATGGTGCAATCAGATCCAGCATTGGACGCATGCAGACAACATCTGCAGTGGCAATGACCGCCGGCGGCACGACTGCCGAGGAGGCCAATGGAGCTGAGCACATTGACAGTCACAACGAGGAGGCTCCAGCGAACAGTGTGTAGGCTTGAGCGTGTGTCGGCTCTATCGGAGGACACTCCAGCAGCATCGTGTCTTGCCGTCAGTCATCTGCACGCCGATGTACACAAGCCGAGACAAAACAACAAAGCACAATGAGATATGCATGAAAACCTGACTCTCCCATGACTCACACGTGAAGTACACATGGACAGGCATAGAGTACAGGTACCAAGCGGAAAGGGGTAGAGAGAGAGAAACAAACTTACGGACGCACAGTGACCGCACTCACAACCTTCTTAAATGAGTCACATTTTCGTGCCTTGGTCAACAAGTCAGCCAACTGTCATGTTCTTTGAATCCACACAATGCTGATGCAACTATCATGCAATGTTGAATACACATAGTGATACTCAATGTTGATGTGCTTTGTACAAGTGTGATGCATGCCGTCATTGTTGACAATGCCCATGGTAGTTTAATTGTCACAGTGCAACGTGATGGTCGTGACTAACTGCCGCAGCTCGGACAAAAGGCGACGTAGTGACACGCTCTCACATGCGCTAGAAGCAAGAGCCACTTACTCAAATTCAGCACTGCTGCATGCAATGCAACCTTGCTTGCCACTACTCCAAGGCACAGCCGTGCCGCCAACAATGAACATCCAACCAGTAGGACTCTTACCGTCCGGACTGCCGAAAGAATCACTATCGTTGTAGTCCACCGTAATGGATAGCTGTCGATGGAACATGAGACCTCACTGTGGGGTAGGAACAACATAGCGAGGTACTTGAATCATGGCCTCAAAGTGGAGTTGATGTAGCTCATGAGAGGACTAGGCTAGGAGGTTGACGACGAACGCAATATCTTGACACGTCGTTGTCACCAGGAACATCAGTGACCTCATGACATGTGGATACGAGGACATGTCTATTGGCTCTTTAGATCCAATAGAGCTCTTTAGTACAGCCTTACAGTCAAGCGACATGGGTGGGGATGCTCTTGGCATAAGGGGCAAGTCTTCGGCGAAGGGTCCGTACAATGTCTAGACATAGGCAGCCTGATGGACGTGTGGAACGCCCAAGTGATCATGCTCGAGCTCCATGTCGAAGAAGACTCGTGCTAACCCGAGGTCCTTCATCTCGTAGGCGGCATGTAGTAGTTCCTTGACCCTGTGGATGAGAGTTGCATCTGGCGACGGATGAGTAGGTTATTGACATAGACGAGGACATTGATAATGGGCTCGCCTTGCAGGCTGATGGGCAGTGCAGGATCTATAATGCTGCAAATGATGCTGTCGTTGAGAAGCGTACGACTGATCTCTTGATTCCCGTAGTGTGGTGAGTACTTCAGGCTATAGAGCACCTTTTGCAACTTCTAGACCTTGCTGGAGACATCATGAAAGCCTAGATATTACACGATGTAGAGCTCCTCACCTTACAATGAACCAGGGAAAAAGGCGTTACTCACATCCATCTGGTGTAGCTCCCACTCGTGCTGGGCAACCAAGCTCAAAAACGCCCAGCTAGTGGAGAACGGAAAGACAGGGGAGAAATTCTGGTCATGGTCAACCCCAGGTACCTGAGCAAAGCCCTTGGCCGTAAGAAGGGCCTTGTACTTGTCCATGGATCTGTTTGGTTTCCACTTTCGCCGAAGGACCCATTTGGCGTCGATGGCCTTTCGGTCAGGGGTAAGGGAGACAAGCTCATTAAGCTAATGTTTCCAAATGGCGGCAAGCTCATCTGCACATGCAGCCTCCCAATGTGCAACGGGAGACGCCCGAGCCTCATGTAGGGTGGCTGGGTCCTCTGGCCGTTCCATGGGACTGACAGTGAGGGCACACGTCTCTCGCGGCCCAAGTGGAATGTGCGTGAGCATAGCTATGACAGCATGCTGTTCCTCCTGATGAAGCATGGCGTAGCCCAAAGCCAACCATTGTGGCCAAGCCTAAGGCCTTGGTGCCAGGGTCCCCACTCACAGGTGTGGGAGTGGGTCTGTTTGGAGGCAAGAAGCCTCGCGGGGTGAGAGAGGATCGTGGCGCGAGAGGACACGAGGCGGCAGCCAGTGTGCTCAATGTCGGCCTTTGTCAAAGGCTCTCGCCCAAGCCGCATGTGTAGCGTGTAGGCACGGACAGGACGGCCGGCCCGGAGGGACCGGCCTACACGGCTGGGTGGTCAACCCGGAGGCGCTGGCAAAAATGAACACGAAGAATAGCCCGCAGGGGCTGGCGAACTTGCCGTCAACCCAGGGGGGCTCGCGCACATGGACAAAACGGTCGGCTCAAAGGGGCTAGCGCACATAGACGGTGTAGCCAGCCCGGAGGGGCTGGCAGACACGGACGGAGCGGCCGGCTCGAAGGGGCTGGCATATAGTGACAGGGTGACTGGCCCGGAGGGGCTGGCCCATACAGACAGGATAGCCAGCCCAGAGGGGCTAGCGGACATGGACAGGGCAGCCAGCCCAGAGGGGCTAGCGGACACAGACAGGGCAGCCGTCCCTGAGGGGCTGGTGGACACGGACAGGGCAGCCAGCCTAGAGGGGCTTGCGGACACGGACGAGGCCAGCGGCCCAGAGGGGTTGGTGGATACGGACAGAGCAACATGCCCAGAGGGGCTAGAAGACGCAGACATAGCGGTCAGCCCGGGAGGACAAGCGGGCGCAGATGTGACGCCCGAAAGCAGCTAGATGGTGGACGGACCCATCATTCCTCCATGGGACGGGAGGGACATGAATGCCCCAAAGCGGACGATGTTGCAAGAAAATAGGTCCTCAATGAAGAGGGCATCTTAGGAATCGATGATGCAATGCCACGAGGGATCCCCAAATCGCCATGCCTTTGACTGTCGTGAGATACCAAGGAAGGTGCAGGGACGTCCGTGAGGCTCGAGCTTGCTTCCCTCGTGTGGGGCAGGCAATCATACAATGGCCACGCAACCGTAAACACAAGCCGGGCGGAGGTTGGCTCGCTTACCACACCAATGCTGTATGGTGTCGACGGACGAGGAATGGGTCCGTGGAGAATTCGGTTACAGACTCGCGTTATGTAGGTCATGGCTTCAAATTAGAAGCCATCGGAGAGACCACACTCGACTCGCATGGTGCGAACGGCATCGGCCATGATGTAGTTCCACTGCTCACAGGCACTGTTGAGGGCTGGCGTGTAAGGCACCGACACTCATGATGGATGCCACGGGAGGCAAAGAAGAGTGTGGTCTCCCCCATGAACTCACCATTGCGATCAGAGTGAAAGCAACGGAGAGGGCGCCCACACTCGTGCTTAGCACGGGGTAGTCTTAAAAAAGAGTCAGGACATAGCGTTTGTGCTCCCTCACAGACTCCGTTGGAAGAGGACCCGTGACATCAGAATAGACCAAGCCCAGAGGTGCGGACGCCCGAGACGAGGACAAGGGGGTAGGTGGACCGGTGCATCTGCCCCTGAGCACACGCAATGCACTCAATGGCACATGGCAAAGGAAAGCAGTCAAGATCAAGGCCCTTGGCTGGCTGCATGCGAAGAATGCTACCAACAGTGAAAGAGTACACGTGGCAAAGGCAACAATGCAGGAGATGTGCATGCTGTTGAGAGAGAAAGCTAGTGACAAACACGTGGCCGGTGTCGCTTGATGGTGAGGGGATGGAGGAAAGAGCAAACAAGTGCAGCATGTGCCACAAGTTGCCACGGGCGGTGGTATGCCAGACAACATGACCTCATGGACACAACAAAACAGTTCCAAGACCACGTGCGTATAGGACGTCCATGCTCATGCTGTCAAGGGTAGTGATGGGCGAGAGGCTGAGCTCAAGTCGAGGGACAAAGAGGAAATCTGTCACAACGACATCCCCAGCAGGTCCACAAAAGTTAACACGGACACCGCAAACCCGTAACACATGCCCGGAACCTTTTTGGACACTAGACACATCGATAATAGGACCAAGGACATTGAAGGCCTCACGCAAAGCCGTCATGTGATGGGTGGCCCCAGAGTCGATGATCCAGGTCTTCGTTGGATCCTAGACATGTGTCACCAGATTACTAAGGATTACAAGACAGTGTGCGAGGGACGCGAACGCGGTGGACGAGGGAGCAAACAAGGACTGCCAATCATGTACCCAAGCAACGTCATCAGAACGCAGAGCAGGAAGGGAGGGAGATGATTGGACAGATGAAGATGCAGGGCGTGATCGTAGCTGAGACTGTGTCATGCAAGGCATGGCAGGAGAACTAGAGATAATGCAACTCGCATTTCCCTACGGAGGAGGACAACGCAACCCGAGTTGGACTGCAATGAACTGCTCCAACTAACGCTCACGAGTGGAGGGTCCAAAGGAATACACCAACTGCGGCGTGATGACAACGGAACCAAGGAGGGAGGAAGGATGCACTGTGAGTGGAGGAGTGGTCGCCCACTACTGTAGATGAAGCTGCGATGGCGCTATCAACGGCAAGGAGGGGACAATAGTCAGAGGTATAAAGCAGACCAGTGGGAAGGATGCATCATGGCTGGCGACTGTGACGGCAACGATGGCGAGACAGCATTCACGCTGGCGATGCATGGTGGCGATAATGCACGCCTCGTCCGTCGGTAGCAGACAGGTGTACTACCCGTGTCCTAGCTGGCCACAGTTATGGTAGACTAATCCGCCACCACTGGATCCGGTCAACTGCTGCTGCTGGCCCTTGCCCTTCTTGCCCCTGCACTTCTTCTTGCTTGATGATGGGGTACAAGAAGACGCAGGTGTTGTAGGAGCGGCAATTTCTACGACGCAACGGTAGGAGAGGCAAAGGCCTCAGTGTAGTGGATGTTGGACTACTAACAAGCATCCTCAATTCAAAGGAAGAGCTCCTATGCCCAGGGCATGAGGGTGCCCTCGGCTGCCATCGCGGTAAGAACGTGCTGAGAGTAGTGCACAAAGACATCAGCAAAGGCGTCGGTGGCGATGCGCTTGATGGTCAGGAGCACAGACAAAGGATGTCTTCCATCCACTGCTAGTAGGAGGTGATCATCTCTGCCTTCCTCATGTAGAGGGAGTAGAACCCCCAAAGCAGAAGGTCAGTCTCAGCCTCGCTCAAAATTTGATGAGGGCACGTGATGATGTGGCATGCTAATGTAGGAAAAAGGCTTGAGAGCAAGACTTGCAGTTCGAGGGGCGACAGGAAAGAGGGCACGTACAAAGTGACCGGCATCATACACCTGGTCAGCTTGGATGGAGTCGTAAGGTAGAATGTAGTACGGCCATAGGCCGTCACCCTGCGCGCAGATGCGAAAGCTGAGCTCCCGGCTCCGAAATTGCTCGCCAGCCTGGAGCAGCGGGAACGAGCTTTCACTGTCTTTTGGACTGCGAGAGCACCCACAGTTGGGCCTAGGATTGAGGACACTGTTTGCCGCTGATGCGTAGTGTGTTTTCATGCCAAGTAATGTGTGGTGAAGGAGATCGCAAGACCCGAATACTCAGGTGGAAAGAAGGGTAGCAACATGCTACTTTGGCTTGATGGATGTTGTCGCTGCTGCTATAGTATAGATTGCTCTTGCTGTTGCTGCAGCAGCAGAGGCTGGCTGTACAGTGTCAGCGGCTCCATTGCTACTAGCTGTTGCGTCAGCGTTCCAAGCTGCTGGTGAATGGTGGCTAACAGGTCTATCGATCAAACAGGGTGTGTAGGATTTTGGTTCTACTGTAGCTGATGCTATTGCTACTCTTATTGCTCATGCTGCAAGGGAGGTTGCTCCTACTGCGGCGGTTGCATTTGATGCTACGGCTGCTGCTACTGCAATGGCGATGGCTGCTACTACTGCCGTTGCAATTGCATTCATTGTTGCGGTACCTATTGCTACTGCTATTGTTGCGGCTTTAGCTACTGATGCTGTTACGGTTGCTGTTATTGCTGATGCGGTTGCTGCTACTAGTACAGTAGTGGCTGTCACTACTCCTAACAATGCTACAACGGAGGTCGCTACTTGTGTGGCAATTGCATATGCTGCTACTCTTACTACTGATGCTCAAGTGGGGGTTGTTGCTACTTATACGTCAGTGCCTACAGCTGCTGCTGCTGTTGTAGTTGGTACAGTCGCTGCAAAAAGGGGGGGCCAGTGGATCCTCTAGCAGAAGAGGATCCCTTCCCACTTTTAGCCAGGGTTCTTCCTAGTTTTTTTTTGTTGCTTTTTTCATCAACTTTTTGCTGACGTTAGTAGTGACGTCAGTAGCGATGTCACTAGGGAGGCTGACGTCAACAGTCACGCCAGCAGCGGTAAACGTCAGTACATTGGCTAGGTGGCTACATGGCTATGTGGATGCGTGGCTACATGGCTGCATGGCTTCTGAGCTACATGGCTACGTAACAGCTGCGCGGATGTGTGGCTACGTGGCTACGTGGTCGCTTGGTCGTGAGGCTACGAGGCTGCATGGCTGCATGGCCACGTGGTTGCGTGGCCGCGTAGCTTCATGCATACATGACTGCGTGGCTACGTGATTGCGTGGCTACGTGGCCGCTTGACTGTACGACCGTGTGGCTATGTGGGTGCATGGCTGCGTGGCCGCGTGGCTGCGTGGCTACGTGGCTGCATGGCTGTGTGCCTACGTTGCCGCATGGCTACGTGGCTTTGTGGCTGTGTGGCTGCGTTGCTATGTGGCTGCGTTGCTATGTGGCTGTGTGGCTGTGTGGACGCATAGCTACGTGGCTGCATGGTTGTGCAGTTTTATGTTGTGCACTTGTGCGGCTGGCCATGCAGCTGCTACGGTGGCTGCTATGCAGTTGTGGTAATTGTTGCACAGTTGTGGCTACTGCTATGGCTGCTACTACATAACAACTCTGTTGCTATTGCTCCGACTGAGGCCGTAGTGTTGCAGCATGCATGTGTAGTGCAGATATACACTGTGGCTACTACTGTTGTGGCTGTAGAGGAGAGGGAGGAACGGCGGTAGAGAACACTCTCCTTGTCTGTGCCGCCGTTGCCGTTTATGTTGGTGCCTTCATGGCGTCGCCTGTCATGTTGCTGGCAACGAGTCCGCCAACACTAACATTGACACGGGGTCAGTGCTACCAAAAAACATTCGGTAGTATTTCCCTTGTATCAGGAGTGTTTTGATGACGCTAACCGGCGGGACATTCCTACTTCCTAACTGGTCATTTCTAGTTTTCAACTGCTGTCTAGCACTAACTCTGGCACACGCATTCTTGAGTAACAACACTAGAGCTCTTAGACATGGACTTTAGTGTAGCAGACTAAGGGGGTAGCTTAAGCAACAAGCGTGGCTTCTTGCATGCTACATGAACAACGTTGCTGCTCCAACCTGCTGCGTAAGGTTTTCTAGCTTGGTATCAGAGCCAGAGTGCAATAGAAGCAGCAGAACACTGACGAACAGGTCCAATCAACAACAGCGGTCCCCATAATGCGTCCGTGTAGGGGATATGCTGCCGGATTTTTTCTGGTATCGTTGACCCGTTGGGTGGCGTCTTCAAAACGCTCTTGACACAAGGGAAATGCTCCCAAATTTAGTACTTTGCAGCACTGACCCCACGGCGATGGTAGTTGTGATACACTCGCGGCTTACACGACCGACCGTCAGTGGAGTGGCACCAATGCAAGTGGCGATGACAGCGCTAGGAAAGTGACATCTACTATTGCCAATGTGGCACCAGCAATAGCAGCACGCACCAATCAGCACACAGCAAGAAGCACGCACCTAGCAAGCAGCAATTATTGTAGCAAGCTGCAGCTTCAACTGGCAGCAACAGCGAGCAATGAGTAGTAGCGAGCAGCGAGCAGCAAGCAGTAGCAAGCAGCGAGTAGTTAGAAGCAGTAGCATCACTGGACAATAGCAGCAAGAGCGAGAAGTGATTAGGAGCAAATAGTGAGTAGCGGCAACCAGCAAGAAGCGATGAGTAGTGAGTAGCAAGTAGCAACCACCAGTAGTAGCATCTAGTGGTAGTATTAGCAATAGTAGCATCTGGCAGCAGTACTAGCAGTAGTAGCCGGTAGCAAGCAACAGCAGCCAGCAAAGGGAAGTAGCAATAGCAATCGTGGGTAGCAGCAGTTATAGCCAGTACTAGCAACTAGCAATAGGAGCCAGCAGTAGTAGTAGTAGTAGCCTGCAATAGCAACAGGAGCAACAGCGGTTATGGAAACATCAAGTAGTGACCACAAAAAAGAAGAAAAAAATAGACAAAGAAAACAAAGAAAAATTGCACAACCCCCGCAGACACCATAGTTGAAGGATGGGGACAACACCCCCACCGTTTGTTGTTGGCCCAGGTGTTGTTGCTGCAGCTGTAGCACCTGCCATAGCAGCTGATGCATGCAACAGCACTACTACAATAGTGGCAGCCACAGCAGCTACTGCCATAGCGGGAGCAACAATAGTTGCACCAGTGGCACACAAGAGCAGTTACAAGAGCAATAGCAGCTGCCGCTGTAGTAACCACTATATCAGCAATAGGAGTAGAAGTCACAGCAACAACAGCAACTGTAACAATAGCAGTAGCAACAGCAGCAGTAGCACTAGCACACAGCACCTCTGTAGCATTAGGAGCAAGGGCAACAATAGTAGTAGTGATAGTGGAGTGAGCCATGAGCGTTGGCATCACCGCTGATGTCATCGCTCACGTCACAGTTACGTCACTACTAATATCACTTCTAACGTCAGTAAAAGCAAAAGCAATAGCTAAAGCAAGAGTTACAAGATCATAGTAACTAACGTAGTAGTGGTTGCAGCAGTAGCGCAACAACCAGTACTAATGCTAGCTACTCTTGGCTGCCGTTACTGCTAATCTCCCTGTTGATATCAGCCGCGCTGCTAACGTCACTGTCAACGTCACTACTGAAGTCACTGCCAAAGTCACCAACAAGTTCAACAAAACAAAGAAAAAACTAAAGGAAACCATGGCAAAAGGTGAGATGGGGTCCTCCTCTACGAGAGGACCCATTAGTCACCCCTTTTTGCAGCAACTGTAGCAATTGCAGCAACAAGAGCAGTAACACCAACTACTAGTAGCATTAGCAGTAGTTACAGTTAGCAGCTATAGCTGGTAGTAACACCAACTGCTAGTAGCATTAGCAGCTATAGCAATCCTTCTCTTGCTGGTAGTTACAATTGCTACAATTGTAGCAACCGTAGTAGCATTAGCAGCTATAGCAATCACAACATCAGTCACAGTAGCAGCAACATCAGCTGCTGCTATAGTAGCCACTTTAGCAAAAGAAAAAACAACAGCAGCTGCAGTAGCTACATTAGTAGCATCCATAGCAGTAGCAGCAGTAGCAACTTCAAATGCAGCATAAGCAGGAGTCACAACAACACCAACACCTTGCACGATCTGTCCTTGCCCTTGATGGTTTGACAAATCTGCTAGCTGCTAGTAGCTCCCAACGCTGACACAGCAGCTAGCGCCACTACAGCCACCGACACAACTACCATAGCAAGAACTGTTGTAGCAGCAGCAACAATAACTACATGAGTAGTCTCCGCCCTTTCTTCCATCTGGGCATGCTAGTCCCACCACTTCCTTTGCTACACATTATTTTGCACAATAGCATACCTAACGCCGAAGGCACATTGTGTCTTTGGTCCTAGGCCCCACTCTGGATGGTGGTCACAGGCCAAAAGACTTTGAAACTCCGTCCGCGCCGCTTGAGGCTGGAGAGCAACTCCAGAGCTAGGAGCTAAGCTTCCGCATCTGGACGTATGGTGAGTAAGCCTGCACACGAATCCACGGATTCGTGGATCCGATTCACGAATCCCGAATCCGGACCCGGATTCACGAATCCTGATCCAGGTCCGGGTGTTGTTTAGGGATTCCCGAATCCTCTGGCGAATCCAGGGGATGGGGGTGGGGTG
>SZWC01016385.1:21348-38657 GCA_023375785.1 Penium margaritaceum | reverse complement strand
CCCCCCCTGTGCAGCTTCCGCGAGCCACAGGCCAACCCCCTCCAACTTGTTGTTGGAGCAAGTCACTTTAGAGGTCATTTTCAGATTCGGTTCCCTGTGCAAGGACCCGTGAATCCCCACCACCATGGCTGATGTCGAGGCCGCAGATCTGCCACCGGGAGATGTCACCTCTCCCCCTCACGACAAGCACACTGACTTGGATGACAAAGATGAGGTCAAGGATGGCGATGTCGGCAAAAAACACAAGCGCCGCGACTCCCTTGTGTGGGGATGCTTCAAAAAGCTCGACATGGATCCTGCGCGTGCCATGTGCCTCCTCTGCACCCGGCACCCGAGCAAGCCAGTCACGATTTCCTGCAAAGATGGCGCCACGTCCGCGATGTGGAAGCACCTAAAGAAGGTGCACAAGGACCGCCATGCGCAGTTGAAGGCAATGGTCACGGCCGCAAAACTGGAACAGGCCCGCTGCGCAATCGCCAACGCCGAAGTCGAAGTCGCTGCCGCCAACCCAGAGAATGCACCGGTTGCCTGCGGTGCGCATGGAGTCGGCCTCATCTTCCGCAAGAAGTTCTTCCTCGCACCCGTGTGGAAGCACTTGGTGGACAAAAACTTGTCCTTTTCTTCCATGGACTCGTTCTGGCTCGCCAAGGCTTTCGCTCATGCCAATCCTGCCGCTGCCCTCCCGGGACGGATGACCTTTGCGCGGCTCATCAAGACGGCCGCACCTGCATACCGTGCGCGCATCAAGACGCTTTGGGAGGCGTGACCAGCGCCATCAGTTTCACGACTGACGGGTGGACGATGAACAACACCAAGTACCTCGGTGTCACCGGGCACTGGATCGACGTTAACTACAAAGTCCGCACTATCGCGCTCGCCTTCCCCGCCATTGCCTGAGGTGCTACGGCCGAGAACCTCTACAACTTGCTCAAGGGTGCACTATAACAGTGGGGCTTGTGGGAACGCGTGTACTGCCTCACTGTGGAAAACGAGTCCACTAACGACTCCATGATCGACACGTTCATCGTCCCCAACAACGAATCCTTTTCCAAGGCCGGGCACATCCGATGCCTTGGTCATGTCATCAACCTTGCAGTTGGTGATTTGCTGAAGCAGCCACGCATTGCATCCATACTGCAGCAGGTTCGATTCATCGCGGTGTTTGTCACGAGGACCCCAACAAGAGAAGAGTCACTGCAGGAGGCGGTGAAGGAGGCGGAACTGAAGTACTTGTCCCTCCACCTAGACACAGAAACACGCTGGAACAGTGCACTCGACATGTGCGAGCGCGTGATCGCCATCAAGGACGTCTTCGAGAGTTGGCTCACCGAGTTTGGGCACGACGGAGCGAGCTTGCGGCCGACTTTCGACGACTGGGAGCTCAACGGCCAGGTCACAGTCATGTTGAATCCTTTCAAGAGCTTCACAGATGACATATCTGGCTCTTCCTACCCAACGCTGTCACTAGTGATCCCGTTCTACGCATCACTGCTTGAGAAGATGCAGGTTTGGCACATGAAGGCGCTGGCGGCCGAGAGGAAGAGCAAGCGGCGTGGGAATGCCGGAAGACTGGACCGAAAGGAGCAGTTGCTTCTGGAGCTGAAGGAGGGCATTGTCGCCACAACGACCAAACTGGAGATGTACGTGAAACTGTGCAACGAACGCCACGTGTTGGCCACGGCCATTGACCCAAGATTCCGCCTACACTTCTACGAGCGCGTGCACCCAAAGGTCGGCATCAGCAATGCCGTGCAGCTGCAGTTGAAGGTCGTTGACCTGCTCCGCCCGTACAATGCCAAGGTGATGCAATGCCGTGAAGAGGAAGCTGCGTCAATAGCAGCTGTGGAGGCTGCTGCTGCCACTGCAACAGCAGCTGCAGCCGCAGCTGTGACTACTGGTGGCTCTTCTTCTCAGGCTCGCAGTGACGTTGCAGCAAAATCCTCCTCAACAACGGGTATATAACATTTGCTATCTCATGCTACACTTTGCCATATGACTAGTGCTAGAGAATGAGTCTAATGTGGGGTTGTTCATTGTCTGCAGGAAACAACAACCAGGCCTTTGAAGGCAGTGCCATCGCTGCAGGTGGACAGGTCCAGCCCCGCCAAAGTGAGCGTCTTCAACAGGACCACAGTGTCCTGGCCGCCGCCCTTGAGGATGCCGGTGCTGACATGTTCGCTGAACCCGAGGAGCCTCAAATCCCACTCCAACCTTCTTCATCGGACATGGAAATGGAGTGTTGGGCTAAGGACGTGAAGAAGGGCCGGTCGTGCAACATCATGAAGTACATGAGGAAGCACGAGCAGATGTATCCATCATTCCACCTGGCGGCGTTGGACCTGTTTGCCGTTCCGGCCACCAGCACTCCGTCCGAGCGCCTTTTCTCACTCGGGCGCCACGTGATCACTGATTTCCCCCAATCGCTTGTTGATCTCACCATCAAAAACCTCATGTTGTTGAAGTCTTGGGTGAACGATCCTCTCCTCGTCAACTTTCCAGTCACACCCAACAGCGATGTTGCCCTTGAGTTGGAGGAAGAGGAGAGGCGTGTCAATCTCCTCCGCCGAGCGGCACATGTTGCACAGCAAGAGAAGGAAGATGAGGGCGATGACAGCCTGGATGATGACAACGTCACGGATGATGTCGACAATGCTGGTGGTGATGCAGAGGGTGATGGTGGGGATCATGCTCTTGACAGCAATGATGAGTAGGATTGTATTAAGGCAGGCATGCAGTCATGCGAGGGTGTTTGCAAGTAGCCATGGTACTGATGATGCTACTGTCTAGTGTGGTAGTTGTCTATGGCAGGCATGCGGTCATGCTTTTGGACAATGACATGAAGTTCATGGATAACATGTTCCTCCTTTGGCTTCTGTGATGTGAATGTGAAGATACTTGCCAATGGACATGTTACTGTGAGACCAAACATAACATTGCCTCCGATGAGAGCTTAGAAGTCACATATGCTTACCTAGTATGTAGCTGATGTAATTAGTTAGGATTCAGAAATCCACTTGGATTCGCGAATCTCGGATTCGGATCCGCGAATCCGAATCCAGGCAATGGATTCGACCCGCGAATCCGAATCCATGTTCAGATTCGCAAACCGGATTTCGTGCGCAGGCTTAATGGTGAGGGCCTATGGCCATACCACATCCTGCCCTACGAATCCACCGAGGCCAACCAGGTGTATGATGTAGCTCACGCTATGCGTGCCCTCGTCCCTGTCACTCCTTTGACTTCAGGTCTTCCTCTTTAGCCCTTGCTCGGCGACTTCTCCAAAAGCGGCCTCTCCGTCCCCGCAGCGGCATTGCACATCCTCGCGTGCCCTCGTCGCCTTTCTAGTGAGGCAGAGTCCAGCCGCTTGCTTTGGAAGTTCAACTCCCTCCATATGGGGGAGACCAGGACAGTGACCCTATATTGGCACCAAGCGGAGGACATCCTTTGCCGCATAGAAGGCACTGCACCACCCCCTTCATCCGTGCTCCTCACCATCATGCGCGCCACAACTGATGTGTTTGCCAATGTCTTCGTAGATTACACCCTAGACGTCCGCACCGTTATGGTTGTCCAGGGCACCCTCATGCCCTGGGCATATGAGCTCTTTCTCCACATTGAGGATGCTCGTCTAGAGTCCGGCATCTAGTGCATGGAGGCCCTCGCCTCTCCTGTCCTCGCCTTGGTGGTTGTCGCGGCCCCCACAGCAACTTAGAGATCTAGATTTTCATTTTGTGTTCTTTTTTCTATATTTTGCAGTGTGACGACACATTAGTCGGGGAGGGAGGAGGAGGAAGAACGAGCGCCGATGACTGCAGATGATGGTGCGGCTGAGCCGTTGGGGGGCGAGAGGGAGCAGGCGGGGAGGCTAGATCAGGAACAGCGACAGTCACGGCAGCGGTGGCAAGGCGACGCTCATGCTGGCGATGCATGGAAGCAATGACGTGTGCCTCGTGTTTCGAGAGTGAACACTTGTACCACCCGTGTCCTGGCTGGCCACAGTTGTGGCTGACTAAGCTGTCGCCACGGGATCCGCTCGATTGTTGCTGTGGGTCCTTGCCCTTCTTTCCCCTACATTTCTTCTTGCCAAATGATAAGGCATCGGAGGACCAAGTTGCTGTGGGGGCCGCGACAACCACCAAGGCGAGGACAGGAGAGGCGAGGGCCTCCATGCACTAGATGCCGGACTCTAGACGAGCATCCTCAATGTGGAGAAAGAGCTCATATGCCCAGGCCCATGGTGCTGGACCATCTAGATCTCCATGTCAAGATGCCCTTGGATGAAAGCGTTGTTGACCTCCATCTGCTCTACCTCCTAGTCATGCAGAGCAACAAGGCTCAGCAAGTCCCGTTTTGCGTTGGAACGACTGACCACTGTGAACATCTTGTCACAATGGACAACTTGGACTTGTGAGAAGTGTTTTGCTGTGAGATGCACCTTGTACTTGTCAAGTGTCCCGTCGGGCTTGTACTTCCATCGAAAAACCCATCTCGCATCAATGGCTTTGCAACCTGGTGGGAGGTCAACCAAGTTGTACACATCATGATCATCGAGAGCTTTCACTTTATCACACATAGCGGCCTCCCACTGTTGTGCATCAGGGGTCGTGCATACCTGGTGAGCCATAGTGGGATCTGAGGAGAGCACTACAAAGGCTGCAATGGCATGGTACTTAGCAACGGAGTCGGTGGCAGCGGCAGCCACAACACAAATGTCCTCAAGGACAAGCAAGTCATAGCCAAGGGTGGAGCCACGATGGAAAACACCAATAGTGAGGCCAAGTGCATCAATGCCCGTCGTTACAACAGGGGAGTGAGCTGTCAGGGACCGCAAAGGACGGGCGGACGCACAAGCACTAGAAGTGCAGTGAGGAAGCACAAGAAGGCACCCGCCTCAGACAAAGGGTGAGACATGGGCTAGCCTAGTGGGCTCTGCAAACGGAGGAGGGTCTGTCTCTGCACGGTCTCCACAGATACCCAGTCTGGACCCCGGTGAGACAGCATGCGGTGGCGTAGATGTAGGCAATGTGACAAGAGAGTCAAGGCGCGGCAGCTCATGGGTAGGAGTGCTCGACGAGTAGGACAATGAGGACGGAAGCGAGAGAGAGGTAGATGGAGGTTGCAAGCCGACCAATGGGAGAGACAAGGATGGAGGAGATGAGGTCTGAACAGAAGGGATGGTGGGTTCAGTAAGACTGACTGCCCCCTCCCCCAACCGCGTGAGTGGGAGAATGGATGTCACAGACGAGAGACGGCTAAGATCACAAAGGAAGACTTACTCAAAGAGCAGCACATCGTGGGACTCAATGACCCACAGGCAGATAGGATCCCAGAAACACCAGGCTTTGCACTGATGGGAGACGCCCAAGAACAGACACAATCGGCCCCGAGAGAAAAGCTTGCCGTCGCAGAGGTCCTCACGCAACCACACGGAGGCAATGCTGCCAAAGACACAAGCAAGGCAGAGGTTGGCGCCAGTACTAGACCAGAGCTCAAGAGGGGGGAGAGATACAGGGAGAGGGTCATGGGGGATGCGATTCTAGACCCAGGTAATGCAACATATGGCCTCAAATGCAAAGAGAGGGGGCAAGCCCGACTCAGACAGGAGAGTGCGGACATCGTCCGCAAGGGTACGATTCTAATTTTTAGACACCCCATTCCGCTAGGGTGTCTGAGGACGAGAAGTCTCCAGACATAGCCCCTTGGACGCAAGAAGGCAAGCCATGGGACCAAGAAACTCACCACCGTGGTCACTACGCAATACACATAGAGAGATTTGACAAGCACGCTGAGCCTAAGCAAGCGAGGTTTCGATGGTGGGATGGACATGATATATAGAAAGCACCCGGCAAAAATGAGAGAAATCGTCTAATGCATAAGACATACTGACCGACATCACCAAGCAGGTCATGAGGAAGAGGCCCATTACACAAGCATCAACACAATCGAGAGGATGCCTTGACTGAGACTCAAAGTCAATGAAGGGAGAGTGATGCATCTTGCCCTAGGCACAGTCTAGGAAATAGAGGGGAATAGCCCCACAGCCGGCTGAAGACGGAGCATTCTAGAGAGGGCATCTGTGTGGACATGGGCACGACTACGGTGTAAGAGATGAACAAGGTTGGGAGAAAGAGAAGGAACCACATGGACGAGAGTAGAGCCAACAAAGGTGGCAGAAGAGGACTAAAGGTATACGCAATATAGTCTATCACATTTGACTCCACGCAAGACAACACAACTAGAGGGACGTAGACGCCCTTAGCCAACACCATCACTAACAGAGAAGTCCAAGCCCTGATCTTCCCGGGAGGGCATAGACAACAAACTGAGCTCCAAGGCGGGGACGTACAGCACATCAGGAAGGTACAGCGCGCCACTAGGACCGAGAACACAGACAATGCCAATGCCTTGAACAGGGAGAAGCTCACCTGACTCAGTGCAAATGAAGCAAACAGCTCTAGTAGGACCAAGAGAGACAAAGAAGAATCGGACAGACATCAAGTGGTGGGTGGCTACTGAATCAAGGATCCAGAAGCTATCCGATGCACACATAGGGGGTGGGATACCACACATTGCAACTGTGCCAATAGAATGATCAAAATGAGCACATGATTCACAATCAGCATGATCGCGGAAGAGCACGAAAGACTGCCAATGTTTAATCCACAAAGCCGGGGAAGACAAAAACCCAAGAACATGACCAGGTGAGTCACCGCAAATCAAAGCATCTGCTTATCATGCAAGACCACTAGCCAATGGAGCAACACCCTCACCTCCCTGATCACAAAGGCATGGAAGGTGACAAAGAGACTGCTCCAACAAGTGCTCATTGTCACTCACCACACAAGCCGTCCGCACTAGGGTGGAGACGCCAGAAGAGGATGGGAACCAGGGTGGGGCAGAGTAGGAGGGGGAGGGTGGAGCCACATAGGACAGCGCACCACAAGGAGGCGATCAGCTCCATGGGTATGGCAGCACAAGAGGGCAAAAGGAACCCCAGTGGTGGAGAAGGCCTGTGTAGATGATGTGGAATGAGAGGATGAGTAAGAGGAATGATTGGCACTAGAGGAGAATGTTGCTGTAACAGAGGTACCAGCAGATGTACATGCCCAGTGAGCACGCATGGCGTGGACAAGGCGCAGATCATGTGGAGGAGTTGGGCAAGCATGACCAGAGCGCTCATGTGAATCACAGTTCAAACAAACCACAGCTTTGCGGACACAAGAAGAAGAAGCTAGCCCCTTTTCATTGCCCGTTGTTGAGTGATGTCCTCCGGTGGTGATCCTGGTGGCACCTGGATCATCGATTCTGGTGCCACTCACCACATGGCTTGTCGTCATAGTGACTTCGTTGTCCTCGGTCTAGTTGAGTCTGTTTGCTCCATTCCCACAGGCTTTGGTCAATCATTGCCGGTCCAGGGTATTGGGGTTGTGTGCTTTGATCATCCGTCTGGCCCCATTATCTTTTCGAGGTGCTTCTGGTTCCTCAGCTTGAGCTTAGCTTTCATTCTGTGTGTGCCGGCACACTGATGGAACTCTCTGTGGAGCACATAATAGACTCAATAATCAACTGTTGTTGAAACGTGTACCATTCTTCTTTGTGCCTCCATCGTGGATGATTTGCATCATGTACCTCAAACATCTTCTTCTCCGTGCTCCCCTTGTCCTCCCACTCGTGTATTCATGAGTGGTGTTCTCTTTGATGAGCACCAACGACTGCTGCATTCTTGCCTGTGTCATGTTCTCACAATGCCATCTGAGTTCCAATCATTGTCATTCTTCTCAATCATTTCATCTAGGTGCATCATTGCTCATTTTATTCACTGCAATGTACCTCACCTTATGTCTTATAGATTAATTACAATGATAAAATGTGTAGCGGGAGGGCCGGTTTGGCCCTCCCTCCTCGCTGAAGCGAGGGGTGGTTGCGCACCACCCTCCGCGTCAGCGAGGGCTGGCCGCCGGCCAGCACTTCGCTAGCCATTGGCCAGCTCGCTGTCGGCCGGCTGGACGGCCGGCGGCCGGCCAAGTGACCGGCCGGCCACCAGCCGGCGAGCTGGTGGCCGGCGGCCGGCCAAGTGACCGGCCGGCGGCCGGCCAAGTGACCGGCCGGCCTCAGCCACCAGCGGTGGCTGAGGCCACCGATCGTGGCCTCAGCGCGATCGGCTGCTGAGGGGCCGTGAGGGCGTCAAAGGCAAAGCCTCGTAGCCTCCTGCCCTTGCCCTCGCTCGCCCTCCTTGTGAGCGAGCAAGCGAGGACGAGGGAGGGGGACGAGGGACGTGAGGCAAGAGAAATTGGCGGAAAATTGCCAACGTGCCTCGCATGTGATGATTTCGTGCCAGAACAACAAAAACATGAATCGAAGTTTGTTTGCGACAAACTTTGACACAAAAAAAACTGCATAACTTGTGTGAAAGCACGAGGTTTGGGTAAAAAACCCCTGGTTTGGGTCCCCAAACCCGAGGTAAGGCTAAAAAATGGAAATGGGCCTCTGGCGAACCGAAATGTTAGAGTCTCCGTGCTCTGGGTCGTTGATGACGATTGCTCCTCAGTTTGCGCAAGGGGGAAAACCCCTTACGTGGACTGAGAACGCCATTCCGCAAACTCTGACAATGACTTCAGAGCAGGAGCTGGAGACTCGACACGTTTTGAGTGGTTCTCAGAGCCAGAAGACCCCCGCAACCGAGAGTTTGACGGAAATGGCAGCTACGACATGTGTAAAACACCCCCGACAACTGCAAGCAGCATAGAAAACGCCAAAAGGAACTATGGCATGTACGCTTCACTGGTTGAAGCATCGTAAAGTGTGTTATGAAGCTAGAGAAAAGCGCTATTTTTTGGAGCTTCTTCTCCATCGTTTCTTCTCCATCCCAATGGGCTTTGGAAAAATGTTTGGGACGGGATAGGGAGTACCCACCCCCAAAACCACCTACTCTTTTCCTATTCTCAAGGCTCCTTCAGCTCCTCTTCAACCAAAAATTGGGGCAGTGCCTTTCTCCAATACCAGAGACTCTCACGGCCTGAGAGAAAAAGAAAAAGGAGAAAATTGCTACTTGAAGAATTTTTGGAGGCCGGCATATTGCCATGGAGCACAAGAAAGGCGCCTCCAAGGGGGGACAAGTTGTGCCAAGAAGACGCAAGAAGAGGCCAAGGAAGACTAGAAGACAAGAAGACAAGAAGACGTGAAGAAAAGTAGTCTTTTGCTTCTTGACCTTGTAGTTGCTTGTTAATCTAGGTTTTCCTAGCTTTCCTAGTGCCATGAGTCACAGCATAGGATTTTGCCTACAAATCCACGCCCTTGTACCGACCATGGCGGCCTAGCAAAATAGAATTTTAAATTATGATTGCCTCACCAATCATGAGAGCAAGATTTTAGGAGGCGAATCCTCCTCAAAGTTGTGGGGTGATCCTCACAACGGTCTTCAAGTGCTATTTGCACGGGCAACAAGATGGCAAGTGCGGGACCATCCAAGAGCAACAAGGGCAAGGTGGTGACGGCCTCACCACGAGCTCTCGGCGGACTCCAAGTTATGGGAGCCACCGTCGCAAGCACAGTTGCCAATCCAAAGGCAACCATGCCGCCAAAAGCAACCGTACCGCCGAAGCAACCCACACTAATCTCGGCAATACCGAGAAGCGTGCGGAGGCCACAAAAATGGTCAACGATAACATCGACACGCACGTGGGCGACCCCTACGGGACGGACGACGCGATGGAAGAGGAACTTCCGGAGGGGGACCCCGACAAAGAGCACGATGCCAATGATGGTGAACAAGACGAGGATCGTGATCATCGCCATTTTTGTGCGGCAAACTCAAGCCAATTTCTTGAGAATGGCAAGGCGCTCGTCATATCACATGAAGTTGCCGACGGCAACAAGACTGCTGAGAGCAGCAAGGACGTTAAAAGCAGCCACGTGGGAAGTTATCGTGACAAGGAGCCGGTAGATGATGCCGTGAAGCCAATACGCAATGCCTGTCGTAGGCTTGCAGAGTTCGCTGTTGAAGCGGTAGGCCGACTCAAGATCACCTCTGACGGTGGACGTACGGCACCACTCGGAGGTGTGGGGGCGGACCCCCCTTCCTATGTTGTAGCCAGAATGGGGCGGGATAGCGCCCACTCGAGCGTCGTTGCTGATGATAGTCTCCTCTGAAAGGTGGGACTCCTTGGAGACGTGTACGCAAACCGTACCCTCCTGCAATGGGTAAAGGTGCACGGACAATGCAAGGCCCTCGAGGTTATCGCAGATGCTCTGACAACATTAGAGCTAAACATCGTGTTCGTCAACCTGCTGGCCCACGTCGGGTACAACATCATGGACCTTGACCGTGATCGCTAGCTCCAGCGCCTAGCCGTACATGAGGCAAGCCGCCGATGCAACGACCTTGACAAGGCGTTACAGAGCGTGACCCATGTGCGGATGCACCAGCAAACACAGTACATGTCATTCCTGGTGGCAGCGACAACTTGCCTACCTCGATGACCTCAGGGCCAGTCATGAACACGTCCTTCCTCCATAATGTGGAGATCTTCTGGAAGGAAATGAAGTTGATCAACTGGCTGAACCACATGGAGCACGTCCTACGCGTCCACAAGGGTCCACTCAATCAATGGTGCAACCTTGCCACGACTCGGCTTGAAGAAAAGCTCTTCAAGTACGTGGTGAAGGAGTGGATTTCGCAGAGGCCTCACCTCAAGTGGCAGCCCATGCCATGGGAAGCCTTCTGTGCAATCATGCACAAGAAGTGTACCCAACGTGAGGAGGCGCAGCGCGCCTTCCACAAGATCAAGGACTTCAGGCTGCTGGGTAACTCGCTTGAGGCATACTTAAGCGAGTTTACCTCACTCATGGAGGAAGCCAAAAGCTTCACCGAGAGCAACGGTACACAGACCTTCAAGTACCCAGAGTACTTGTTGCTAGAGTACTTACGCATTGGTCTTACCAGCGAGAAGCTCAACGACAAAATCACCACGACTGCAATGGTCCAAGCTTGGACAAGCTGGAGGGCGTTGCGAGACTATATGAGCAAAGTGTATCCGGCGAACCCAAAGCACTACTCAGATACATGGCTGAACACGCGTACATAGACACGCCACGATGCACGCAAAGAGGCTATAGGGGCTAGTGGGACAGCCGAGCAGCGTGGCAAGGTCAAGGACAAGCAGCTGGCAAACCCATCAGCCAAGAAGACTAGTGGGAAAAAGCCCCCCAACCACAAGCGTGGCTGCAATAATGACGAGTTGCAGGTGGCGCGCGAGCGTCGTAACATGGCCTTCTACGAGGGACTGTGCCATAACTGCATGCAGCCCGGACACTTCAGGGCTCAATACCTTGAGGTTGCTGGTGGTGGACAAGAGGTCGCAGCGTTAGTAGCAGCAGTAGTGCCTCGTGGGGAGGGTGTTGTAGGGGGCCGCTGACAGGGCGGTGGACAGGGTCGCGGTTGCGGCAACGGGCCTGGCCGTGGTAATGGACAAGGCCGTGGAGTAGGTTTTCCCCACCCCTCACTGACATTAGTGGGAACCAATCAGGGATAAAACTGGATCACGCGTGTGGGTTCATGTGTTCAGACGAGGATGTTAAACAATTTGAGTTTTGACGAGTTCAAATTTCTTTGTTCTTTTCTCCCCTCTCATTGAACCTGATTTTGCATTTGCTGATCGACATTGCCCACTAAATCTTCCATCACCGGACAAGATGCATGACCAAACCTACTTAGTGGTGGCAACACCGACCATTGTGCAAGAATTTTGTAACACAGTGATTGAAGCAAACGCCCCTAAAGCGACGAGTTGAATCATGTTTACAGTACCCTTAGTCGACGACTTTGACCCGGTGAGATTCAAGGACTAGAAGGTGCTAGCAAAACTCACACGAGCCCACAAGATGTGGACTAGAGTAGGGGAATCATGGGAGCTGCGGCGTCTACCGTCAAAATTTCGTGTTTATCACAAACTCAGCTTGCCATTATCAAGCCTGTTCACTCAAAGAGTGGAGGAAACATGACGATAGCTTTCGAAGGACACCTGGACAGTGGCACTCGAACGTGCTTTCTGACAATGGAGGAGATGACTCTTTTGTTAGCCTTGACTTTACTTGACAAGTTGGCTTGAATTACAAGCCATCAAATGGCGTAGTTATTGTCGTTGAAAACCGTACGGTACCCGTGATCGGTACTTGTAAAAAAAACATTTGTATTCAAGGGTACACACGAAATCTCCTGTTGAAGGTACTCAACCTTCTTGACCCGTTTGACGTGGTGCTTGGCGATTCCTGGCTCCATGAAAACAACGCTCTTATGTGCTTTGAATCAAAGTATTTGATCCTCCGAAAGGGAAAGCGTCACTTTACGTTGAATCCGAGTACGGAGCTATCACCGATCTAAGTCAAAGTCCATGCCAGCTTGTCTGCAATGCAGATAAAGAGACGTATTTGACAAGGTTGTCGATGCTTGTTGGCTCAACTACAGAGAGTGGAGGACGACTTGAAGGAAGACATGCCACAAGAGGTAACCTCCCTATTGGTGGAGTTCTCGGATGTATTCCAAGATCCACCGGCTGGGCTTCCACCAGAAAGACACATGGGCCACACGATTATGTTGCAACCGGAGGCAAATCCTTCACTCACACCCATGTATCTCCTTAGTCTAGCAAAAAGGCAAGAGGCCAAACACCAAATCAAAGAGTACCTTGCAAAAGGATGGATCAAGGAAAGTAGCTCGCCGTACGGTGCACCGATCCTTTTTGTGAAAAAAAAAGGACGGTGGTTTACGCATGTGCGTGGATTACTGGGCGTTGAACAAGCTTACTGTGAAAAATTGATTCCCTTTACCGCGGATTGAGGACCTTTTGACCAACTCGGAGGGGAAAATGTATTTTTTCCTTAGATTTTTCTCAAGGGTACTATGAAATCCACATCACGGAAGATGATGTACCCAAAACCGTCTTTTGAACACACATTGGACACTGTCAATTTCGAGTGTCATGCTTTATGCCTACACATGCCCCGGCAACATTCCAAGGAGAAATGAACCAAAAGTTTCGTAAGAAACTCGGATAGATTTTCTTGGTCTACTTGGACGACATTCCGGTCTTCTCCTCATCAATGGAAGAGCACATAGAACATTTGCGCGAAGTCCTCACAATCCTTCGGGAATAGAAGTTCTATGCAAAAGTGAGCAAGTGCAAGTTCTCACAAGAGGAGCTCATATACCTGGGACACATCGTCGGCAAGGATGGCATCCGTGTGGACCCACGAAAGGTCCAAGCCGTTGTAGAATGGCCACGCCCGGAAACGTTTGGGCAGATTTGGTCTTTCCTTGGCCTTGCAAACTACTTTCAACGATTAGTGCAAGAGTGTTTGACCCTGGTAGCATTGCTAACCAGGCTCACGCAAAACGACGTGCACTGGGAATGAACAACTGATTGCGAGAACGCTTTTCTCAAATTCAAAGAGCTCCGCCAATAGGGAGTTTACCTCAGGGCCAGCACTTTGCTGGTCATTGGCCAGCTCGTTGCCGGCAGGCGGCCGGCCAAGTGACCAGCTGGCTAGCCGCCAGCCGCCGATCGCGGCCTCAGACCGCTTGGCAGCTAAGGGGCCGCGACGGCCTCAAGGGTGAGGCCTCGTGGCCTCGTGGCCTTGTGCCCTCGCCCTCGCTTGCCCTCATTGTGAGCGAGAACAAGGGAGGGGGACGAGGGACGTGAGGCGAGAGAGACTGGCGCAAAATCGCCAACGTGCCCCGGACGCAACGATTTCGTGCCCGAATGTCAAAAGCACGAATAGAAGCCCCCGACGCTGAGCAGTGGCGTGCTACCAACCAGGTTGAGCTCGATGTCATCCAAGAGCAGGGCGCCTTTGAGCTGGTGGAATTGCCAAAAGAACCGCAGGGTCATCAAGGCCAAGTGGGTCCTACGCAAGAAGCTCAAACCAAACGGTACTGTGGAGCGCTACAGAGCCCGCCTGACTTCAAAAGGCTTCTCCTAGGTGCCTGGTGTGGACTACATAGAGACCTTTGTCCCTATTGGCCGGATGACGACCACAACACGACTAGGAGCTCCATCGGATGGATGTCAACAACACATTTCTGAACGGGGACCTTAAAGAGGAGATTTACATGGTCTAGCCACCCGGCTTTGAGGATGGCACTGGTCGCGTGTACCGACTACAAAAGGCCTTGTATGGCCTGAAGAAGTCACCTTGCAGCTAGAATCAGGAGATCACCAGCATGCTGAGACACGCTGGGTACGTTTAGAGTGATTCTGACCCATCCATGTTCCTCTTACAGTCCCCAGCACCACTCGCTGTCGTCCTCGTCTATGTGGACAATCTTCTTATCGCCTCGCTCGACCTGGGAGCAGTGAACGCTGCCAAGGCCGTTCTCTCCTCTGCCTACAAGATGAAACACCTTGGCGAGGCCTTTGTCTTTCTGGGGATGGAGATCGTGCGCTACAGTGACTACCGCACACTCTGCGTCCATCAGGCACGGTATGCGGAGGTTGTGGGGAAGCGCTTTGCTCATCTCCTCGCTGCCGTCCGCACGGCCTCCACGCCCATGACCCCTGGAGGGTAGGTTGCCCTGAAGGTGGATGATCTAGCTGACTTGGGGAAGCCAGTCGACGTGACCCTGTACCTGCGAGTCATCGGCTCGCTCATGTACTTGGCCACCACGATATGGCCCGACATTGCCTTCACTGTCAGCCTGCTCGCCCGATTCTCGCAGGCTCCATGCCAACGAACACTCCAGGCAGTAGTCTGGTGTATGGGCTACATCCTGTCCACCGCACACTTCGGCCTATGCTTTCGCGAGTTGGTGTCAGTTGTGCTCGATGGGTTCACTGACAGTGACAGGGCATGGAGTCCAGATGGCAAGAATCACACCGGCTACATCTTTCTCATTGGCGACTTTGCGTTTTCCTAGCGCAGTGGGAAGCAGGGATGCATTGCACGTAGCATTGCCGTGACAAAGTATGTTGCTCTGGGGGCCGGTGCAGCTGAGTGTGTCTGGCTTGTCCACCTGCTAAGTGAACTGCGTCAGTCCATTCCCCTTGTGGTCCTTCAGTGTGACAGCATGAGCGCGGAGGCCATCGCCAAGAACTCACGTGTGTTTCATGCACGCACAAAGCACATCAATGTCGAGCACCACTTTGTGCCTCATCTGGTTGACCGCGGTGAGATGCGAGTCATACACGTGGGCACTGACAGGCAGGGCTCTGATTTTCTGACCGGCAGTGCGCTGATTTTCTAACCAAGAATCTGGGTCGTTCGAAGTTTCATGTGGCCGCTCGTTCCGTGGGACTCTGCCCCATTCATGTTGCAGGAGCACTCCTCATGTGCCACCTTGCGTGTGTTGTGCTTGCTCCCTGCAGCGTCTGTGTGTTTCCTGCTCTATACATTGTTAGTGTTTGCGTGTCCATGGACGTGGGTCGCCCCCCGGTCATGGGGGAGTGTTGTTGTGTATGCCGTACACGGCTTACGGTGACCCCTCGGCTCATGTCCATTCATGTGCATATCCTTAACATGGCTACGGTGGTGGAAAAACGACGACGGGACGGGCGCCCGAAAGACCTTGTTTAGACTCCTGCTGTGGGACAGCACATAAGCTTGCAGCCTATTAGGACGTAGGACCCGTTAGTGCCGCCGTTCTGGTTCAGACAGCTCGTCGTTATGACGTGTCTGCAGGGATTTATGCCTAAAACTGTGTTTTCCCCACTGTTTTGTTCTGCTAGAAAATGTGCGCTCTTGTGCGCCGCGTGTGTGTGCACCCACTAGGTTAGAGACACTATTTAGGTTTTCTAGGCCTCAGTTGTCATTCCTCTCTGCACAATTCAGTATTTGCAGCTCATGACACTTTTTGTGTGTCCCTAACAAGCCCCTTGCTCTTCTCATCTCCGCCTGTGTGTGCTAGTGAGTTAGCTTGCCGGCCTGTGCTACCATGACAGCGACAACAGTGTTATGAAGCTGTCCTTCACCACACTGGGTGTTGAACACCGGCGCTCTCATACCAAATGTAACAATCAGATGGGAAGCTTGGCCCACTGGGCCAAAACCGGTATAGTAGAGGGTTTCCAACCCTCAACTCATCCCATCCGTTGCCTCAAGTCGAGTCCAAGTCACATGACAAAATGGTGCTACAATAGTGGCCTGTAAACTAAAAAACATATATGGCCAGTTTTGGTGCTTTATGGACCTGCATACGTTAGGAACATTTTACTTACCTTGTCCAATGTTTTCCCATAGGGTTTTCGATGTTTTGTCGAACGTAACCGATTGCGGCTGGGGGGCCACCTCCACAGTGAAGGCGGGGGACGAAGCCTGGTGAGTGGTTTTTGTTTTCTAGGAGCTCCGCTGGCGCAAAACATAGAAAAACCTAAATTGTAATAGGGGGTTTGCGCGTTGAAAAAAAAAACCAAAAGGGTCATCGCTCCATCGGGATCTCGCGAGGGAGTGACGGTCGCAATCAAGCGACGGTCACATGACCCTCATCGCCATGCTCGATCAGCGCAGCATCTGGCTGATCGAGCATGGCGAGCGAGGTCTGGATACTTCGTTCCTTTTTTTTTAATAGGTGGGTATGCTAATTCAGAATTTAGACTCGCGGGTGTTCCAGCTTAATGGTTAGCGCGATGTGGGTATCCGAGATATAACGTCCACGACCGAATGATCACATTCCGTCGGGTTTTCATACCTGGTGCGCGCGCTTCTCGTCCAGACCCAACCGCAAAGAAGAGACGGCCGGTGCCTACCGGTTCGTCGTTGGCCGTCAACGGCCCAACGCTAAAGCCACTTGCCTCAACGTCTGCAGTGGACGGCACCGACAAGCCTGTCAGATCGCTGTGTTCGTGCCGCCACGTCACAGCGGCTGAGTTGGACCTGACTAATGAGGTGGGCGTGACGTCCAGGCTTACACCGGCCGAACCAGGTCACTCCCCGGTGGAAACATCCGGAGCACAAGGAGGCGAAGTAGTTGTCCGTCTGAGGACGGACAGGATTCCTGGTGCCGGAGCTCTCTAGAGCTCGCCTAGAGACTTGGGCGCAAAAACGGTCCAGTTGCTCCAGCCTTGTGTGCCCACGCCACCACCGGCGGGCATGTGCCGTGTTGGAGTGGGCGAGTGACGGCGCCGATCTGCGGCGTGGGGAGTCGTGCACATTCACGCAAGAGCGGAATCTTGTGTCGACGAGAGCGGCACCATGTTGTTCACCAAGCTGGAAGACTCTCCCATGTTCCGCAAGCAGGTGAGGGAGATGGAGATGGAGAGGGAGAGGGAGAATGAGAGGGAGAGGGAAAGAGAGAGGGAGAGAAGGAGGGTGAGGGGGGA
>SZWC01016384.1:46884-57228 GCA_023375785.1 Penium margaritaceum | reverse complement strand
GAGAGAGAGAGAGAGAGAGGGAGAGAGAGAGAGAGAGAGAGAGAGAGAGAGAGAGAGAGAGAGAGAGAGAGAGAGAGAGAGAGAGAGAGAGAGAGAGAATTTTAGTGTGCACCGTACAAGTGCACCTTGTTTTTGAGTGCATGGTTTTAGTGCATGGTGTCCGAGCGCATCAGAAGAGCTCACTAGAATATTGAGTGCATGATGTACCCACCATTGGACATATATGACTCGGATGCCTATACTCGTGACTGAAGTAATACTCGCATAGCCAAAAGTGTCAAAGCAATAAAAGTGGGATGCCCAAAATTGTCACTAAAATAATACTTGCATACCCAGAAAATTGAAAGCAATAAAACTCACATGCCCATACCTGTTGATGAAATGATACTGGCATATCTAGAAATGTCAATGCAATAAAACTTTGATGCCAATAATTTCATCATCGAAAGCCCACTACGGACACGGTGGCTCGGTCCATGTCCAGGGCTCGCATGGCACGGGACAGTTGGGCGCCCTGCTACACGACATCAGCACTCCCAAGTTCCAAGCCATGTGCTACGGAGTCACAAGAGGTCGAGCCCATGATGGTTCTTCATGTCCCAACTCTTTGTTGCGTGCTACATTACGGTACCACCGCTCCTTCAATGCGACCCATGCCCAGTGTGCCGTTTGGGGGTCCGCTACGGGAGTACCCCATCCATGATGTGCCGGGCCATTTATACAGACATTGTTATCCATGTCGATCCAATGTGTTAGTCAAAGTTTGACAGTTGGAGTAAACTTAGCGCACTATACTGACTAAAAAGCACCTAAAATACACACATTAGTACTCGTTCACACTGCGAACTGGGTGAAAAACCACGTCCACTTGTTGAACCTGTTCGTGTAACCCTAAGTGGACGTCGGCACATGCCACCGACATCCGTTGATGGTGCGCACGACGTTGGCAAATTCCACCGTGGACAACATGTGATTGACAATGGCCGCGTCCATGCGGCGTGCTTTCATTAGCGATATCAATGTCCTCTTCCGTGCGATGCGCAAAAGTTGGCTACAGCGCGACAATATCGGTCCACATGCATGGCAAGGACAAAACAAAGCGAAGGTTGCCAAGTCAGGCTGGCAAGATGCGAGGTTCGTTTACGACATGCAAGACCATGGAGACTGAATACTTTGACTGAAAAGTGGATAGAGTAGACATGATTTTTGTTTTTGTCTCGCACAATGAAAACCATGGGCACCGCTGTCATCTCGTTTCCGACAATGGACACCGCATGCATGTCGGTTTTGACTTTGGTCACCACCGTCGGTTCTCTTTGGACAATGGACATGATGGATCTATCGACCGAAACGATGGACTCCGGAGTATTTATGCCCATATGTATATGTTTACGTATATGTATATGTACATGTACATGTACATGTATATGTATTTGTATATGTATATGTATATGTAAATGTATATGTATATGTATATGTATATGTATGTGTATGTGTATGTGTATGTGTATGTGCATGTGCATGTGCATGTGCATGTGCATGTGCATGTGCATGTGCATGTGCATGTGCATGTGTATGTGTATGTGTATGTGTGTGTGTATGTGTATATGTATATGTATATGTATATTTACATGTATACGTATATGTATATGTACATTATGTGTATATCCATATGCATACTAAACTTTAGATGTGTATCAGATGTCATGTTTATGAATGTCCATGAATACACGTATACGTCTATGTATATGTATTTGCACAGCCTGTGAAGCACTTATGTAAATGTGAGCACTATACTAGTCATACGTTGGAAGAAAGGGACTTTTGGTGCTTTCTTCACTTTGTGCTTTCCCGTCACCAACGTCTTTGCAGGCTTTGGTTGGGTCGGGGCAACAGTGCATGCTGGGCGACAAAGGGGGGAGGGGGGGGGGCGGCAACAACTCTTGGTGGTTTTGTGAACAAAGTGCAAGTGCACGATCGTTGATTAAGGATGCGTTTGGCCTTGATCGACTCCAAGACACGGATGCACGGATACTCGAAAGTGCAACACGGATTCACACTTGGCATGCAACGACTGGAGGCATCGACGGGGATCCCGGTCAAACGCTCCAATCATGTTTAGTTCCACGTCAACACCCTAATCTAAGCTGCGCCGTTCTCCGTTTCTGGAGTAGGAATCCGTCTAGCCGTCTTGGCTTTCGGCCGAGGCCAAACGAACCCTAACCTTTTCTTTGGCACTCGCTTAAGTGCTTCAGGCTGACGAGCGAGGACCAGACAAGGGACCGTCTCGTTCATTTGGTGATGCCTTACTTACGAACAATGACGTCCTCTCAGAGCTCTGCCGACGATATCATTCGTAAACTCAAATCCTTGAGATTTCGTTGAAAAATTAGGGGCGAATTAGGCATAATTTTCATAATGGGGGCGAATGAGGAAACTAATAAAAAATGGAGCCGATCTAGCTGAAGTTCTTCAAATGGGGGTGACGTAAGAATTTTTCGTCAGAATGGGGGCCCCTCAGACAAGGTCGGCCGAAAATGGGGGTGATCGGGGAATTGGTCGTAGTCAGGCCCCGTTTCACACAATTTTGGCAACTTTGGCGAACCTCAGATGATGATATCATAGAACGAGTGGGAGGGACTCCCATTCTTACTTACCAATTCCCAGCCTTGGCCAAAAAGCCAAAAACACAGGGTGGGGCTGGGTGTCGTTGAGACCGGTCATTGGACGCTATTGGACAGTTCGTTGCGCATTTTGTTGAAGGACATACGGAGTCCACGAATTGCGGGCCACCTAGCAGTCATCATAATCGCCGGTCAGAAGACTGGCACAGCCGGTCAGATCCGGAGCGTCTCTTCCAGAACGCGGACGCACGTCGAGGCTCCAACGATCGATACTCGCACGTGATTGGTGGAGACGGGGATTGTTGGGTAGATTCCATTCAGTCATCCGTAATCTGTGTGGGGCCCGCCAGGATTGTTGGAGGAGGGAAGCCTTGAGTTTATCCGGACGGATCGACGTGGAGTGCCGAGCTACGGAACCTAGGCGACTGGAAGGCTAAAACCACGCGGACAGGAAGTTGCGGTCATCGTTGAAATCGATCGTTGAGGAGCCCAACAACCGATTTCAACGACACCCAGCCTCACCCACACTTTGGATGGACGAAAAAACGCCGAACGTCAAATGCTGACGTCAGAAAGGTAGTGTGCGGGATTCGGCATCCCACCCACCCATTTCCACCTGCGTCCCACGTGTTGAATCCCTCCTCCCCCCCCCCGCTCCCCCCCACCCCCGCCCCCAACCAACGAAAACCTCCCCAGTCCCCCCCCCCCTCCCCCCACCTGCAGAGCTTTTCAATCGGCACTCGGTCGAATTGACTCTGGTGGCAGCAGCTTCGTCGGAGATGAAAGAGCCGATGAGGGCAGTGGCTGCCGTACAGCCACCTGCCCAACTGTTGTCCTTGCGATCAAAAGCGCCTCGAGGGTCGTTACAGCGCTGCCTGCATGATCCCAGTGGAATCGCACAGCAGAGCCGTACAGTATGGCTTCGGCGAGAACACGGTGTGGGATGTTGACATTTCAGCCATACACCTTCGTGCCAAGGCTTAGAAGTTGCGTTTCCAACCCGTGAAGACAAAAGCAATTTGGTCTACACAAAATCAGAAAACACATACAAGCCATCAATATACACAATCACCACTAGTCATATGTTGGGTCCTAAGCACTCGAGTCAACCAACATGTGCGGTCGTTAGTAGCTGCTATGAGAAGGTCCATGCAGAAATTAAGGACATTCAAGAATACTAATGCACAGCTCAATGAACGTCCATCACCGAGGAGAAGTGAAATGGATAGTATCAAAACATCTATACTGTTTGTGACACTTCCGTCACCATTTCAAGAAGATGGTAAATGTTGTCAAGATAGTCTCAAATAGAACACCAGAGTTAAATTAAGGGGATTATACTCCCCCAACGTGAAAATCATGAAGTCATCGCTCAGTGTGCGACCGATGAAATGACAACCAGGCCGACTCATGGAGTTCAGGGACCCATGTTAGTTAAGGATACAGCACTTCCCCTTGATTATTCGTGACTTCTTGGAGAGTAAGCACACGTAGGCTATTCACGACAATAGTAGCCTTCGATCAAGTGATTAACGTCCCAGAGGTTATCCTATGGCGCCTAACTATTCTACGTAGCGTTGTGGCTGTGCCACTTGACTAGATACTCTGCCATTTTCCATGACTTCTATTTCAAAGGATGTCTTCAATCACTTAATTTCTATCCCCTTCCACTTTAATAGGAGGTTTGGTGTACTATAAATATCAAGGAAGTTCATAATAGAGTCCCAATAATGTTTGAACTTATCAATGTGGAAAAAAGGATGGATTGCAATACTATCAATCCAAGAAAGGGGTTAATGTTTTCTTCTTCTAAAAAAACCCCAAATCGTGATGTGTGATCTCTAAAAAGTCTTAATTTCATGGAATGATTTTTTTCTTTGTTACTTCTTGTGTAGCGGGAGGGCCGGTTCGGCCCTCCCTCCTCGCTAATGCATAGGGTGGTTGCGCACCACCCCTCGCGTCAGCGAGGGCTCGCCGGCGGCCAGCAGTTCGCTAGCCGTCGACCAGCTCGCTGTCGGCTGGCTGGACGGCCGGCGGCCGGCCAAGCGACCGGCCGGCCACCGGCCGGCCAGCCGCCAGCCGTCGATCGCGACCTCAGCCGGATCGGCGGCTGGGAGGCCACGAGGGCCTCGAAGGCGAGGCCTCGTGGCCTCGTGCCCTCGTCCCCCCTCGCCCTCCTTGCAAACGAGCAAAGAGAGGACGAGGGATAGGGGGAGCGATGGGGAGGTCGAAATAGCTGGCGCGAAATCGCCGGCGTGCCTCGCACGCGACGATTTCATGCCAGAACGACAAAACATGAATCAAAGTTCGTTTACGACAAAATTCGACATAAAACGAACGAAATAACTCGTGCAAACACACGAGTTGGAGGCAAAAACCCCCGGTTTAGGTCCCAAAACCAGGGGTTTGGTTAAAAACGGAAATGGGCCTCCGGAGACTCGAAATATTCGAGTCTCCCTGCTCTGGGTCGTTGATGACGATTGCCCCTCAGTCTTACGAAGGGGGTAAACCCCTGACGCGGACTGAGAACGCCATTCTGCGAACTCCGACGACGACTTCAGAGCACGAGCTGGAGACACGGCCCGTTACATCTTGTTTCTTTGAAAGGGTTTGTCTTCTTTCTTCCCAAACACTTGAAAAGTCCCTACGGTAGATATCAATCGTAGGGATATTCCTTAATATTTATAATATGACCAAAATGGTAAGAATTTTAATGTAGACCACTTCAAGGAACATCTTACCTGTGGTAGTGGAAGTGACAGAGTTGTCTGCGAGTTCAATTATTTGCACTTTGGTATATTTGTGAATGGAAAGATTTGTGCCACACCACTTACATTATGTGTAGAGAAGTTGTATGTGGCTATGAAAGGATTCCTTCATCTACCCACAATTTTGTGGATGGAACGCCATTCATAACGAGTTTCGTTTACAACTAAATACCATCATTCACTCAAAAACTGAATGGTGACATCAACATCCGTGTTTTTTTTAATGGTGCATTGGAGAACATGAACATTTACAATTAGGAAGAAGAAGACCCTTGCCTTTCCTTCTATAATGATGGTAGTTGTGCCACAATTTTGAAACTCTGTACACCATAACAAGGATGATCTTACATTCCTCTACAGTGGCATGCAAAATTGCAATATATTGTATGCTTAGATAGACACATGTCTTTGTCATCACACAAAATGGTTGATGTGCTATTGATGGACTTCTGCGTTGAGGTTTGTGCCATTCACAAGTATCACACCATCTACATGAAGGAAGCATATCACTTAACATATTTTTAAACAAATAATACTTTGCTGGCTCCTTGGGTGTCGTATCCTTGAAAAAAATTCCACTTTGATGAGTGTTGTGGTTTTCCTCACATGATTGTTTTTCGTAGTTGTTTGCAGTAATAACAATTTGACAAGTAAAGTTTTACAACAAGTAGGGGTTTCCCAACCACATCTAAGTTTTCTTCTACATCTCCTACTGCACTTAACCATTAGAAAACACCCTGATGTGGTCAGCATCTTCCTTAATGGGTAGCTTTTTTGCCTAGGCAATTAGATGTAGTCGTTGACAAATGGTCTATGTTGGATTAGTTTTTCAAAGTTGGTCCTCAATGTTCTATTCAAAACAAATCTAAAGGAACTTGATGCATTGCTTTTGTCAAAAGCTAATATTTGATTGAGTCATGAGGTGTTTCTATGCTTGATGGTTTGTGCAAGAAATGAATCACTATCATTCCAAGCAGCATCACAAAGTGCTCTATGCATGCACAACTACAAGCAATTGTTTGTCATGTAGTGTGTAGTTTAGTTTCTGATGCGCAAAATTTGGTTGATGTTTATAGCTTTGGTTGATCTAGAACATTGTTGTGTTGAAGGAGAAAAACTTGGATGGCTTTATTAGATGTGTTCATTGAATTTAAGTAATCAAATATGGAATATGCGGCTTGATAAGGTGAAATTTTGGTCTTTGACCTTTTTGAAAAACACTTGGATTTTTTTAAATTTTTTTTCCCTCCAATTCCACTTGACGAATTTAAGAGTCAAATATAATAAAGGTACAAAAAATCAAGTTTATTCGTTAACAAAGAAAGGTGGGAGTGATATTAGCCCAAAAAATTTGAAGTCCAAAACATTAGTCAACCTTTGCAAATCAACAATGACCTCTAACCTTTCCAAGTCCATGACTTTTTTTGTTAATGATATGACCCAAATATTCAATCATATTTTGATAAAACTTTACTTTGAAGACTTTACAAAAACAGACTCTTTTTAAAATACATTGAACTTTTCAATATTTGTAATTTGTAGGTAAATCCTTAAGGTCTTGGTAAAATATGTCATTCGTTGCTATGTTTAATACTATGGGGGAGATTTTCATTCTATTTGGCATAAAGGTGATCCTGAATTGTATGTTCCTAGTATGGTATGCTTCCCTTTTCACTTCCTTTTTTGATACACATATTTGATGACTGTGGATAAATGATTCATATTGCTACAAATTTGGGCCTTCTAGAGTTGGCCAAAAAATTCATTTCCTAATGTAATTGAGTTGCCGTTCTTTCTGGCAAATGCATTCAATGCTCAACAATCCAAGCTCAAATGATTTTTTGGAGTGATTCTTTCATGAACGGTTGTGGTGAAATTAAGGTTAATGTGAAAGGATTGATAAAATGTTTATTATACATTGTATGAAATTGCTTATGATGTTTAATTTGCTCTTGATTAATCATAAAACAATTTTCCTTCAACATCATTGTGTTGCACAACTTAAAAATATTTCATAGTTGATGCTTACCTATAGAAGAAATAATTATAGATGGGGTTTTCCAATTAAAACATTTTTGCAATTCTCGGAAGATTATTGTCATGTCCTCTTAAATGGTAACTGAATTGTTTGATATATATGATGATTTCACATAGTCAACAATGATTCGTTTTGTATCTTTGGTCTACATGTCGAGAAGTCATGCATGAGCTACGAGTTAAAGACATATCCTGGGCACCTTTTATGGTATTTTTTTTATTTTGTGACTACCACAACCTTCTTCATTCCTTCGACCTATGCTACTTCCCATAACGAACGTTGATTTATGGATGTGCTATTAAGAGGATAATTTTTTTTCTGACATAAATGAAGAAGCTCGTCATGAACTTCATCGGGCTTATCCAAAGTCCCCTCCTATAATCCAAAAAGCAAAGAAACATCTTTGACAACCCCAACTTACGTGCTTCATTTTATGATGAATGTCGGTTTCCATGTCAAAACGTATCCACTTAATAAAAGACTACTACGCCATCGTCTACGCTGACAGCGACCTTATTATTGAATGTAGCAAAAACCATACAATACCAATACCAAAGAAACTTATAGAGGTAGTTACAATAAAGTCATGCTAGATATGAGTTTCTTCCTCATCATGAACATTAACTGCAATTTCGAGGCACGCATCATTTGTTTTGGGTAGTTAACGCATGTTGAAAAAATTGTGAAGTGTTTAAGAACTGGGAACAACTTCTACGACATTCTATCTCATAACGACTAATTCAACTAGTGCAAAGTGATCAATGTACTCTAGATGAAACAATCCATTTTTTGCATTTGGGATCCCTCATGCACGGAGTAAGATGTTCTTCAGTGATCTACAATTTATTGTGGAACGAGTGGCTTCCTACAACAAGAGTTGTCCCTTGAGCACGTGGAAGGAGTTGACTTGTGCACTAAATTACTTGAAAGAACCATCCACGTTGGATGTTGTTTATGACACTAATACTTTTATATAGGTGTAGTGTTCTAGTTACGCTGGCAAATAACCTGACTACTATTGGAACATTATAGACTAAGGTTTTTCTCAGAGTTGTGGTAGTCACTTGGACTAGCCAGAAGCAGACTCATGTCACACTCAACAACACGGAGGCAGAATGCGTAGTCACCACAAAAGTGCTACAAGGAATCACCAATTTAGAAAACGCTCTCGAAGAGGTTTTTTTGTGTAAAAAGGGAACTACACCAGTTATTGTAGTCAACCAATGCATAATCATCGTTGCATTCTCAACATAGTTCAATGGTCTCATAAAAAACGTTAGCAGCAAGGGACACTAGATCCCTTCCAAAGTCCTTTACATTATCTCCAATGTGCTCTTAATTAGCGGAGCAAGCAAGTTTTATATTTTCTCAAGAAGAATGATAACAAAGAAAAATACGCTCTCTACATCCAACAAATCAAACGTTTTTGAGAAGGAGCACTCACCTATATTACGTTGTTCACATACGTTCAAAGCGACTCTCACGCTACAATTGGGACCTCGAACTCATACGTCAGACGAGTTCACAACAACATCACCTCCTCCAAACTTAGGATCTCGATTTGTGGACGAACATGACACCCCTCATCAGATGAATGCTCCACTCAAAGAACATTTGGTGTCTCATTGTGAGACGACCCTAGCAGAAGAAGTCTACCTATGGGAGTTCAACTGGCAAAAGTGGATATTGTGGTTGAAAATGATGTTCTTAGGAGAGAAGAGAAATGAGGCATAATTTCAAGCATTTATGGTGGAGTAGGAATCTTCCACTTAGCCTTCTAGTGCCTCAAAAGTAAAAAAGGGCGCTCTTACACCCATTGTTTTAGAGGTTACTACTGACCCTCAACTGCCTCCTGCCAAAATGTAGTCAGAAAAATTGCTTGAGGCAGTTTTCCATGTAAATTAAATCGTTGTAGCTTAAGTGAGATTGCTTGTGGTATTTCTAGAGACATCAATTGTTTGCAAGTCTCAGAAAAGTTTTGAATTCTCTTGTGATGTGGATTTAGACTATCCAACTGGTGTGGAGGATTGCGTACTCAACCTAAAAAAAAAGCTGGCGGATCTAGCAATTGCGAGCGTTCTTATGGAAGCGGGATGACCTGCGATTGCCGACCTTGCTTTATTTAACTCTGGCTTTTGAACGCCGAGTGGCCCGCGCATGGTCGCTTTGTCGCTTAACCATGACACAAGCTCCCTCCAAGTTTCCAAGGAAAATGTGTAGTTGCAACTGATACCGTGAGGATCATAGTATTCATTCAAACTGGGAAGCAAGAGGGGGGAGGAGGAGGACATGTTTTCTTCTCCCCACTCACTTTGAGGCTTCAAACACATATTATTTCTCCTCGTGAAGGCTTGATTTCACAAATAGCTTCACGATCTATGTAGCTTCCAACTTTGGGCACAAACAATGCTTCGTTTTATGTGGTGATGATGGAAATACCCTCCTCCTCCAGATTAGATACTCCGTAATCCAAATATTCACAATGCCCAAACTCCACCTATTTGAGAGAATTTGTTGAGAGGGACTACCCTCCACCATGTTCTATGAAGGAGTTTTGAACCTCCTCATCCTTCCATCCTTCTAACCAACTTTCATCACCTCCTCCATCTCACCTTTCCACAACGACATGTATTCCAACATTCTACTCATCTTGACTAAGAAGAAGGTCATTGTTTTCCTCTACCTCTGACTTTCCTTATCATCTTTGACTTTGGTGGGGTATTGAGATGTACCAATTTGAGCGGTTGGAATATCCTTCAAAGGGAGTAAAAGTCGTATAGGAAATTTATATAGGCTTGAAGTTCATGTCCAAAGAATAGAGAGAGATAGAGAGAGAGAGCAAGAGAGAGAGAGAGAGAGAGAGAGAGAGAGAGAGAGAGAGAGGGAGAGAGAGAGAGAGAGAGAGAGAGAGAGA
>SZWC01016384.1:1617-18975 GCA_023375785.1 Penium margaritaceum | reverse complement strand
CTTAGCAATAGGTCAAGTATCCAACACTTGAATGGCGGCAAGGTGGCTAATGACTGGTCCTTTGAAAGGCCACCAGTCACTCGATTTACTGGATGTTGGGATAGCGAACATGTGCGAGGCTTGCTACCGGCTAGCCTTGATGATAGCAAAGAGAAAGCGTCAAACTAGCCCCTCCATGCTTCCTTGTGGTGAAAGACATGGCTAACTAGCTTTCATCTAGTGAAGAAGCTCATATTTCATAACATTGTATTTTCAATCCATTGATTACTTGGTGAGATACGTGAAGGTTCAAGATACTTGTGTGGTTGGACGATTATCCATTGAGAGTTTCAAGTTTTTCATGTTCTTAGACAATGTCTAATCATGTGACAAATGAAGAATTTTATGAACACCATAATGACTCTTCATTGTCATCATATGGATATATTTCATTTATTTACTTAGATTTTTTGTAAAACAATGTTGTGTTACTAGGAAAGGAGTTTTTTCAAGCTCCATTGTTTTGATGATCTTGTAGAGTTTTTGTTGGTGAAATCACCATGAAATTGAAGTGTACACATCCTACTTGAAATGAATTCTTTCTGAAGTACCTCTTAACCAATCTAGTGTAGTGGTAACTTCTTCATAAGTAAAAGCATGTAGCATATGCAGCATTGAAATTTGATTTAAAAAGTGTCAAGGCAGGTAATGAGTTCTTATGATGATTTTGTTGAGAACAACTATGGCAATCCCCATGTATCCTTTTCAGTTTTGTGTGACAGATTCATGTTTCATCAATGCTTTTATCAATGATTTTTCCAAGGGGTCTTCTTGAACATATTGTTCAAGTGACATTTCTCCTTCATAAAATCCCAATTCCTTATGATGATTTCACTTAAGATCACGGCAACTATTATAACTCAATAATGAAGAAAAAACTCCACCAATCTTATGTTTAGGGATTTTATGTTCAAATTTGAAACATGGGCATCTCTTAAAAAATGCATCTTTGTATATTAATATACCTTCTTCTTCTCATAACAAGACATTTATTGTTTTTAACACATTTAAGCTTCAAATTTTCTATGTTTTACCTTCAAGGTATAGTACCAATGTATTTCTTCTTCTTCATGAGGAATCATAGAACATCTTGCCATCGCACACTTGAGCTTCAAATGCTTTATGTTTCATGAGAAATGTACATTTAGATCTTGAATGATATGCATTCTTATATCAACATCCTTTGGATGTTGATATAAGAATTTATGTCATGTTTGAAACATAATCGTTATAAAAAATAAGCGGTTAAATGGATGTTTAATGAAGCAACACCTAACGTAACATGAAACATTTTGGAAATAATTTTTTTCCCTTTTGTAATCACTCCACTTTTCAATCCAAATACATGTAAAAATGTACAAAGATGAATGCACTTGGTGTTGCTATAAGGTAATTAAAGAGGAAATGTATTTCTGGGAAAGGATATATTCAGCCAATACCCTAATAGATTTTTTAGGTTATTGATTTTGGAATGTGATATGTCATATATATTGTAGTACATCTGAATATTTCTCATTGAAATATCTTAATCTAGTTCTACCTCCATGGAAATGAAGTTATGGTAGAAGTTCTTGATTGTCTCATTAGGTTTGATGTATAAGTATTAAGAATAATTTTCACATATGTATTTATGAAGATGTTCATAATATTCATAAAGGTGGTTGTTTTTATCTCACATTAGATCATTGTTTTAGTTTTTTAATCATGAAGTATCGTTTCTTATACAACTTGGTCGAAATGGGCTTCTCTAATTGGCCACTCATGATCATCCTTCAAACTCCATCCTTCAAAATCAAAACAATTCCTAATATCTATGAAATCATAGAAATAAACTTGAATCAAGTTTATATGGCGTTCCTTGCATAGTATTCGTTATAATACGTTGTTCCGTGAGGTACAAGGTTTGTTTTCCTACCCTTTTCAATGATCTGTGTTTCTTGTTTATGAAGCATGTTCTTGTCTTCAAGGAATCTTCATATAAAGGATTACTTTCCATCACATTACAACTTCAGTTAGAGGTCTTATCTGAAAGCTATACTAGGGCATGCCCATTGGCCATTTCCACTGCCTCGCGTTGACTTAGGACATGTTGGTAAAGATGAACACGTGTGGATGCGAGCCATGTCTAGAAAAGGTCATGGTATGGATGCTGATCATATCAAGGGACAATACAATTATACGTATACGATTCTTTAATTCTATCCTCTATTTTTTTCTTACTTTCATGTGAAAAAAATAGAGGATAGAATTTGCTTAACGAGTACGATAATGAAAATGAGCCAGGTATCTCCATCTATATCATCTCGCCTAGCTACCTAAAAAAAATCATTCGAACCAGATTTGAAAGTTAACAAAAAAATTAATGGTGAAAAAAATCTGTCTTGGGAATACGATAATCAAAATGAGCCAGCTATGGTGAAATAATGCCCATGATTTTGAAACCCATAATCCAATGGTCAATATTGTCCTTGTCAGGGTAATGGTCTGTAATGTACACAAATTTCTACATTCAAATGTTCAAATTAGTACTATTACTTTATTGAGTAATAGATTTATGTCACCCACTTAACTTCATGAAACACGTTTGGTGTAGTTGAGCAAAGAAGTCATTAATTTTAATGGCAAGTGTTGTGTTGAGGACACCTTTTGTTGTTTTCGTAGCTGTTGAGCGTCTTGCCAGGGATTTAATATTTTAAAGGGCCCAGAAAATGGCCAGAAAATGTTGTTTTTTTCTTGCGTCTTTCCATTCTATTGATTTGGGTTTGATTTGTNNNTCATGAATTTTAATGGCAAGTGTTGTGTTGAGGACACCTTTTGTTGTTTTCGTAGCTGTTGAGCGTCTTGCCAGGGATTTAATATTTTAAAGGGCCCAGAAAATGGCCAGAAAATGTTGTTTTTTTCTTGCGTCTTTCCATTCTATTGATTTGGGTTTGATTTGTGAAAAAATCCACACAACGTGAATTCTTAAAGATCTCTAAATACACTTTATCTTTCACATTTAGCATGTTTCATTGAGCTAAGATTTAGGTCAATGGTGTTACCATTGCAACATGTGTTTTCATCTCAAATTTGTAAATCTGTCTGTTGAAGAGGAGGTTTTCACTCACTTGTGGCAACATGGCTTGCATGCTGTGCTCACCAACTACAAGGAACTTGAGACCGTTGCATTGGCTCTAGCACTAATCAGACCATGGGTTTCACATTGTAACCCGTGCTATTGGCCAAAAACTTGACGGATCAAATAATCTTGCATCACACTCTCCTAAAACATTGGGCAAAAAAGATGTGTTACAGTAGTAGAACAACTCAATATGCGTCGAAAAAAATAGAAACTCTCTGCACTTGGTACAACAGAAAAACTGTATGACTTTCTTCAACAGGAAAAGGGGTACGAGAACACGGCCGAGACCGTACACAGCAATCTCTCTTCTGGCAAAGTCTTGATCTTGTATGATTCGCCGCCACCGGATAATTTTTCTATCAAAATACTTTTTTTTGGTTTAAGTTATCAGGAAAGCGCTTGCCGTCAATAGTCGTAGGATAATCGGACCGCTGAATCGGACGATCGATCGGCTCCATTTTTATTGACAACTGATGATCACCTGCCACCGTTATGTCCTGACGTCATTAGATCCAACTTCTTCTCCAAGACGGACGGTGGCACAGAGCCACATGTGACAGTAAGATGCAGGAGGGACACACTCGCACAACCATGAAGAGCGGCATGCATGTGCCCACGGTCAAGTGAAAGGAAGCACGGGGACAACGTACGGGCTGCACAAGAGCCTAAAGATCTGATCTACAGTCCGGATGGGAATTCAGATCCCGGACGACTGCAACGGGTGAATAGCTAAAAGCGCCTTTGCCTATCACTCACTTTCGCCATAATCCATCCACAGGCGGTTGCTGAAAGATGACCTGTGGTCGGGGAGAGAGGCATAGATATAACCACTCCCATCTGTGGCCCCTTCGTATGTTCTTAGACAAACCTGTCGGGTCAAACACAGCAAACCAACGGCTGAACGGCATGTAATCGGCCGCCCATCCGTCCACAAAAGTGAAATTAGACAAACATCGACGGTCGATCTTGGTCCCTCGCCATTGGACCATAAACACGTCACTGGCGTAGGATAGAAGGATCAGGAAATTTCCTATATAAGGCGCATTCTGACAGAGGACATCTCCAATGCTACTTAATCAACAGTTAGGTTCCTATACAACACCCATAACGCTTTTGAAGTCCCCGGATGCCACGCTTTCCGATTTNTGGTCGATATTCGCAAACTTTTTTCGCAGGTTTGACGTCATTCGACCGTCGAACGTGGAAAACTTCCACGTGCATAACGCGACGAGACTTCAATTCTACGCGGGACATTACAAGGGCCTGTCCGTCTAAACTTCTAGGGCTGTTTCTACTCTGAAGAATAAGGAGGAAAGTCTAGATATATAGAGAAATCAGAACCTAGATATAGCAGATGTGTTGACTCGTAATTGAAGGGGCATATGGAGATCTGCATCGTGAACGCACTGCTTCTGCCGATCTACTTCGGAAAGCGTGGCTTCTTGTGGTCTAACTTCGGATTCCGTGGTAGATTGTTCGCTTTAAACGGATCGCATGGCGGATAGCCTACGTAAGTGAGAGAAGCGTGGCAGAGGGTCGCTTTGCCGTAGAGGGAGACGCAGCCGTCGACATAGCGCATGTTTCCAGAAGCGTTCAACCATATTCATCAAGAAAAACAATCGACACTCATTAAGTTGAAACTAAAAAGTAAAGAGAATTCACTAAAACGAAACGCTGCCTGCAACGAGAAGGCCGCACAGAGGTCTAGAAATGACGCGATCATAAGCCAATAGGTGCCGTGGGCGTTAGCAAGAAGTGACGAACAGATGTATTGCTGTTCAGAAATGATTACGATGAAACCAAGGGAGTATTATCGTGTGGTGCGGTAAAGGTTAAGAAGCTAACATACGACATGTTGACATTCACCAAAGCTACTGTCTTCTGGGACAAGTCAAGTATCGCTCGCACACGACCATCGCTTTCATGAAAAGAGCATAGCGTATTCAAAGCAGCACATAGAATCTCTATTCTGACAACCAACTGATAATCCACACAATTCACACAGAAAACAGTTTTCATCAAAATCTCAGCACGTTCATAACGAGGCACATGAGAAGAATAATTAATTAATAGAAATTGTATTCCTAAAAAATAAATAAAAATGAAATTAATGAAAAGCAAGTAACAAACTTGTTGTAAACATCTCGCGCTTTCAGTTTTTCAGCCGCTTGCCACCAAAATGCTAATACAAAACCACAACATGAGCATCATTGGCAAATAGGCAGTGGTGTTATTGAATAAAATGAAATAATATGTAAGATATGTAGAGAAACCCGTGGCATAAATGCCATTTACACTAGCCACAGGTGATCACACGATTTCTGCATCACACGTAACATAAATTATACAGATAGTTCATTGCAAGAAAAAAGGAAGATTCTTCACGATAACTTGTAATCTAAAAATAAACGGCAAGATTTATCTCCTTGTGTAAAGTTATAGGGAGAATAAGTTTACATCATGAAAATAACGCTAAAAGCCTTGTCAATAAAGAAGCATATATTAGTATGAAGACGAAAACACTAAACAAATTTGAAATTATTTCAAGGAAATCATCCCTTTTTTTAGTTACCATCTATTCATATATACATATATTTTGCAATATGATTTGAACGAACTACACATGAACTCATGAGTGCTCTTTTAATTTGAAGCATAACACATCCCATGAGGATTCAAATACAATACTTCAACATGCAACCCATGAGAAGATAGCCTACCACATCTAATCAATTTCTTGTACGATACTTTTTTTCATGGAAATCAATTCCATTTGTAAAATACAGTCACTATCCCGTCAAGAAAATTTATAATCTCTATAAAGTAAGAATATAGGTCCAAGATCACTTTTGCTCTTTCAAATTCCTACTTTCTCTAAAATGACATCCTACACTAAATGTTTGAGGGAGAAGTGGAAAGGTTTATGGAAAAATGAAAATCAGTCAAAAATGGTCAAATAAAGAGAAAGGAATTAAAAAATCGAATTCTGCCACTCCATAATCTCATCCACAGATATCACATGCCCATACATCCCAATAGCAGGATTTTACCATGGAACAAGTAATAAAACATCATGCCCATGCAATGCGATACCATAACAAGATTAGCACCAAGTCTCCAACCATTTTAGCTAGAATGAAGTACATGTTACTACCTTAATGTTCTTCATTCAAGGTTTTTCCTTTGCATTGTTATTGTTCCTATTCATGGGATGAATGGCCAAGAAGAGAACACACAGAAACATTGTTTTTATAGAGTATGTAACAATTTCTATGAACACAAGAAACTTACTTTTATTGCCATTACATACTAAGTTTGTATAAATGAAAAGAACTAACTACACATTATTCACCTTAAACACCTTATACTACCCTAAAGAGGTATAACTTGGTAGTAGTTTACTTGTGGAACCCATGCTACCTTTGCATGACATAGTTCCATCTAGTGATGGGTTATTCATTCCACCATCAACTTTTGTTTTCCATCCCCTCTCAGTTTATGTGAAAAATCTTGGGTTTGAGTCTAACCTCCATGGAAGGATTCCTCCATGAGCGTTGCCATCTTGTGGTTTGGTATGTTAAGCCATTTTTGCATATGACATGTGGGGTTTTCCTTACCTCCTCAGGCATCAATGTAGTGAAAATACTTACATGAAGTGGATCAAACATCTTTGAAAGCTTTAGAGGAGCGCACTTGGATTATGAAGGAACTTGGATGAGATTGCACTATGACTACTCTTTCAATTAAGCATTGAAGTTTTTGATAACTTCATTGAGCGCAAAATTTAGTATGAGGAACTTTGTTTGACAATTAGAGGTGTGTTTGCAAAGCTACAGAATTCAGTCCATAAATCCTTACATGGGGTTTGGCTAGACTTTTCCTACCGTTTTATGTCATTTATTTCTAACATCCAAGTCCAAAGGGGAAAACAACTTGTTTCTTTGTGTGTTGCATGCACAACATACTTGTGATATAGTGTCGACCCAACTTGTTCATGAATGGTGTAGTGTAGTGAAGCACTACTAGATTCCAAGAAAGGTTTAGTGAAGGTGAGGCAACACTTGAATAGGCATCCAAGACTGCTTTTATTCAACGATTGCATTAGTGTGATTAAATAGGAATATGGAAGGCATAGAATGATGTTTGCTTTACATTTATGCATGCATGCCCAAAAAATCAGTTCGTCAATACATGCATGCATGTCTCAACAACAACACGCAAAGTTAGGAGAGGGGACTGTCGTGTATGAAATCTTTCATGCACAACTCAACAAGTGGGATCATTGTTAAGTTGAAGCTTTCTTATGGAGAAAACTACGTGCTCTTGAAAATGAATGTCCGTTCAAGGAACATATGATCCTTCAATAATAAGTTTTATAAAGACACATAGTAGCATGTTTACAATTCAAGATCCTTAAATTGAAGTAGATTCGACTAAGTTTGGAATCTTTGAAAATATTTACATCAACTCCATCACAAAGCCTCCCTTTTGAAGACAATACCTATGCAAAGGACTTGAAAGACGCTCTCTCATGTAAAGGCCCATGTGAGAACCAAAGCCTTGTGCTAGCTTGGTTTGGTGGATATCCATATTATATAAAAATAATTAACTACATAGAAAAGACGCCTAGAGTATGTGGAAGAATTAAGAGTAATCTAGCAAGACAGGGGCGCTGTACATGTTTCTCATATATGTTTTAAGAGTTGTGTCTACGTAGTGAGCCTAAAGTTAAAGTCTAGGATCACACCTTCTTAGTGGTGTTGATCTAGTAGAAAAGGATAGCTTGGTTATGAGGCTGGATGTTTTGTTATGAACCTGTTATGTCTTGCAGTGGTTATCAACGTGAAGAGAAGGCAATTCTAAAGAATTGAAGACCATCTCAGGAAAACATATGGTGAGCGTGTTATTCCCTTGTAACATTCTTGTACTCGATGGTTTTTTTTAAATAGCAAGGTCACTTGGAAGTATGGGGTTGTCTTCCTAGGCAGTCATATTCTAGACAAGAGCAAAACATTATTGTTGCATCAATGGACGTGGTGACTTTTTCCGTATATGTTTCAAAAAACCAATAGACACGCACAAGAAATAACTAATTCTTTCCGATTAGTGTTGTTAATTCATGTTGTATGTCATAGATTTTCAATATTTTTAAAGAAACATGATAACTCAAGGGAGGAAAAATAACAAACATGAATACTGGTCTCTTGTTTTATTTTAAATGAATGGTTCTTTTGTTTTGCTTTAATCTCCATCGATGGTTTGCACTTGAAAGCCTCTGATTTGTTGTATCACATTAAGTCAAGTGGTAGTTTTTCATTGGTTTTCATACACAAGTAAGAAAAAGGTTAGAACGTTTCAAGAGACTTGCACCATATGCCAATTATTTCAATGCACCATATTATGGCACACTATTCATTTTACGTAAACTGATGGTTATTGAAAGGAATTGAAGCTATTGGTAATGTATTACTCAATTTGTATAAAATATTATTTCCGATTTAAAAGAAATGGATGTAATTCTGAAATACATAACTTATTGTAGAAATCATGTGTCAAAGTTGTTGTTTTTGGGAGCACCACACTATGATAACAATATTTACCCTCATTGGATATGCCTAGTTGGTTTTCACTAGATTGCTTGTTGAAAATGTACCAAAATATCTGATTGAGCTTCATGCACATTCAATCAATCGTAAGAGTGTATTCCTTTTGGGTAATCCGAATGAAGCATATCTGCAATGGTGAGCATAGAATGAATGCGATGGCCATCGATGGCCGCACACCCAGGATTTTGCATGGAGTAAATAGGCAATGGAAATTCATGTTCATCATCTTTAGCTGTGCTTGTTTTGATAAATGCTTTTTATTTGTGAATTTCGATTGGGAAATCTCAAAAAGCGTTTGGAAGCGATAAAGCACCTTTTTCCATAGATGAATTGTATTCTATTCTTCATTTAATGTCACAATTTCAAGGGGATTTTTTATTATGATGTCATAAAGACACGTGACATGATTTCCCATAGCCTATTCATATGTTCCTAGTCATGGCACTCTTGTTAGGAAAAGATGCTGTGGACATTTTTGTTGGTTTTTGTTTATCAAAATCCAAGGCTGAGTGCTTTTAAGACTAGACCATGCTTTGTGGATGAGTGCTTTTGCCTCCCTCCTAAGCTATTATATGTTGTTATGTGCTTATTCATATTGGAATGAAAACTACCATAGGTGCACGTACTTTTGCATACATTATGTATACATCTACTTGTGTTATTGGAGTGAGTTGGAACAAAAGATGAGGAGTGCACAAATTGCATTATTTTCAATGCGTGAAAATCCTCATAACTGCCTCAAATTAGGGAGGTTAACAACGGTACTCTTTTTCCTCTAAAGGTGGTTTTAACTTGTTCTTGAATCATATGAACATTTGTTAGCCACTGATCGCAACCATGGACAAATGTTCATTTGTTTGTTTTTCAATATTTATTTCCCTGGAATTCCTATCAAAACTTGTCCAAATCAACACCTAATTAGGATGCGTTCTCGTCGCATGTCCCTGCTTGTCTTCCCCTAGACAAAGCGAGCAATGCTGGGTGACAGCCTTAAAATCTTGGGTTGTGAGTGGACGGCGGCTATGGTGAGCGTTTTTAGGTTGTCACCTTATGGTGTGTTGTTGTGGTATACCACCCCTTGCGATAGCAAAAGCGTCCTTGCACTAAAAAGGAGTTTGATTATGACGTTACCATTTGAGTGGAGTTGATAACATCCATCGGCTGCGGCTGGGAATGGGTGAGTGGGACCATGATCAAAGTTCACTGATGATTTCACCCATCCACTTTCCGCCGACCACCGTCGTGGATGGATTTACGTGAGCAGATGGGATATGAGCAATGGATAATGTTTTTTGACTTGTTTGAAAATGATGAATGTTAGAAGCATGCAACGAGGCTCTCGGAAGAAGCGACAGGAACCAGATGGTACAAGCTGGATTTGACAAAACTTGTCAAAGCACTTCTATAAAAACTTTCATAGGGTGTGCCTAGGAATGGGTCAGTAGGCATGAGCCAATACCCTTGCTCAGTTATTGACGTCAACTTTGAACCTTCGTCGACATTCATGAGAGGTGCCTATTGGCTCACATGTTTGTTCGCTTTTTTTTTAACCCGCAAACAGACCTCATCGGTACAGATGACCCCTCGCACATCAACGGTTCACCATCGCCCACCACCCCACTCTTAGCTCGCATTCTCTCGCTACATTGGCAACGTGCCGTTGCCATGCCCAGTTCAGCGTAGCCCCCATTCTCCCCTCTCTGCTTCACATGTCCGCAAGGCCTCTCTGCCAGTAGGCCACGCGTACAAGTGCAAACATCGGACAGTCATGGACGAGAGATGCAAGGCCAAGCGACTCTTCTAGCCGTTCTCTTGTGCATCCTAGCTTGCCTTCCTTACCTAAAAAAGCCATACCTGACACGCACGCTGATAGGGCACCAGTATACAAGCGAGCTCCTACGCCATGGCAATAATGCGAGGATGGTGTACGACATTCCCCGCATTGACCCATGGCGTTTTGACCTTCTCGTTAGCATGTTGGTGGAGGTAGGGTTGCAAACGACAAGATGGGTCTCTGTAGAGGAGTTTGTGGCTATATTCCTCTTGGCAGTGACCGCCGAGAAAGGACAACAAAGGCGAGTGGAGACATTCCAGCATTCATGTGAAACAATCTGTTGCCACATAAGACTGGTTTACAACCGCGTACTCTTCCTTGGACCCATGGTCATCACCGCGCCTGACATGTACTGTGTCCCTCCGAAGATTTCCAGATCCTCTCGCTTGTTCCCATGGTTCAAGGACTGCACAGGAGCCTTGGATGGGACCCGTTTCCCCGCATGCATTCCTATCCCTTGCCACCAGCCGTACTACAATCGCAAGTCAGAGCGTACTCAAAATGTCCTACTTGCTGTTGCATACGACGAGACTATGACATGGGTGCACGCAGGCTGGGAGGGCTAAGCACATGACAGCCGTGTGTTGCACGATGGATTAGCACACGGGTTCAACATGCTACCTGGCAGGTACTACCTGGCTGATGTCGGATACTCTTTGTCCCACTCGGTGCTCACTCCCTTTTGGGGGGTTCGGTACCATTTGCGGGACGTCGCGGTGGAGGGTGCACCGTATGAACCAGAAACACCGCAAGAACTCTTCAACTTTTGCCACTTGTCACTTCGCATGACAGTGGAGCGTGTTATTGGCCAGGTCAAGCACAAGTTTCAAATCCTCCACGACATGGAGGGGTACTCCCTCCCCATTCAGCGTGACATAGTTGTGGCTGCATGTATTTTGCACAACATCTTCATCAAGTGCTCCGACCATGGCCATGGGTACTATGCCGACTACTGGATAGACATTGAAGAGGCACGACGTTGGCAACACGACAACATGGCACTAGCACCTGGGCTACAGGATTTGGAGGAGGTGAGGGCTTGGAGGATGGACATGGCAAGGCAGATGTTCCTTGCCTATGCCATGGACACGGCTGCTAGAATCCATCATGCTTGAGCTGCGGGCGAGTACGCTTTCGCATGAAGTGTCTTATGCATCCATTTTACTCATGATAGTCTTCCTTGTTATGCCTTGTCTATTTTCAATTTTATCTGTAATTTTCTCCACGTGTGTGTGTATGTGTGTGTGCTTTACATTGTCCTGTGCCGAGGCAACTGATCATAGTTGTTCACCTTCTATGAATAACATTAGAAGCAATATGAGTTCTCAGATTGGACATGGGACATGTGATTGGGAACATGACAACTTCATAACCATGATTGGGTCACAACACCCACGGAGGCAACTGTACATAGCTATTTAGCTTCTATGAATAACATTAGGTGCAACATCACTTCTCAGATAAGCAATGGGACATGTCATTGGGAAAATGACACGTTTATAAACATGATTGGGTCACAGAATTGAAGGAGGCAACTGATCATAGTTGTTCACCTTGTATGAATCACATTAGGTGCAATGTTAGTTCTCAAATAGGCAATGGGACATCTCGTTGGGAAAATGACAACTCCATAAATATGATTGGGTCACAACACACAAGAAAGCCTCAACGGAGTGTCCTTACTCCTACACCTAGCAGCATACCCTCTATCATAACACTTCTTTGCAAGAGCTACCTCTTGTGCATTCTTGCAATGCGGACATTACATGAAGATTTGTACTGTTGCTACTTCCGATCCAAGAAAAAAAACAGCACCAGCATGGGGAACACGTAGGAGGTGTCTTGGTGGATGTCGCTATAGGTCCTGCACACACGTTACAAAAAACACGTCAGCAAAACAATCATGCATGAACACAAAGGCATGTGAGCATGTCTTTAGGCCTTCAAGCAATAGTGTAGCAAGTGAGTGACTGTCACAAAGCAACTACAACAAGTAGACCTTACCTCACTTATGTTCCCATAGCTTTTGGATGTCTTCGTCGGCTTTGACAGAGGACTGTGCCGTCTTGGGATGCTCCGACAAGAATATAAGGAGCTTCGCCTTACGACCACGAGGGAGGTCAAGCTTCTTGTTCACGATGCACGAGGCCTCCTGCATCCATGGCCCACAGTTTGCCCCAGCCATGCAGTTAAGGCATTGGGTTAGCTGGAACGCCGCCTGGGCCACATTGCGGCCAGTAGAGAGGCTGCTTTTGCCGTGGCCCACCGGTGAACCAAGACCCTCCTTCAAGATTTTTGTAGCAGCCTCCACACCTTCATGGGGCCCAGTGGTGTTGGAGTTGGTGCGTGCTGCTCGAGTGGGCCCCGTACGCACATTGCGCGGCTGTGCGCCAACTTCTGCTGGGTTGTTGGGGTGCACACGCCAAGATCCTGGAGCCCCCGTGCTGGGTGGAGAGGACATGTTGCCTGCTACGGCACACAGTCCTGTGGGGTCTGTCAAAAAAATGTTGCTTGCTTCATCTGAAGTGTGGCCTACGGCGGCATTCCCGGGAGAAGCGTTGCTACTCCTTGTACCAAGCAGGCTTACGCCAATAGAAGCATCATGGTAGGCTCTTAGTGCGCGTGCAGACATGAAGCTGGTGGATGGCGTCCCGGGGTGTTCCACGGGTGCCCCAACACCTGTCCCCATGGTAGGGTCGCCCTCCGAACCCCATGGTGCCTCACATGCTAGGAGCACAGGTGGAGGAACGGTATTCCTGTTGGCATACGGAATGTACGGCACCTTAACCTGACGGTTTGAAGCCACCGATGGGTCGTTTGGGTCCAGGATGCCTAGCCTTATGAGGTTGCTGTCCTCGTTGTCGGCGTAGCGACCATGGCAACGCGGTTTTACGCGTTGCCATGGTTGCTAGAGCAGCACCGTACACGGGACCATACTCATGAAGCTCCTCGTCCACTTCACATGCATCGACGTTCAGGTCTACTAGGAGCTCGGTGTCCCCTCCCTCCCACCCTATGTCGTCGTCCATGTCATCCATGTCGACCTCGTTCTCAGCCTCCGGGTCCCATGGCAATGCGAGCATGTCGTCGCCGCCTGCACCACCCCCCCTTCTATGGCCGTCGTAGTCACATGCCTGCTCCGCCACGATTAGGGCACTCGCCGGAAGGCCTCCATGGGCCATCTCGTGCGGCCAAACTTGATAATATTGCTCCAGCCACACAAAGCAAGGATCCACAAATCCTTGGAGTCCATTTTTTCCCACAACTCGGTACTCGTCCCACACCTGCTGCTCCAGTTCGACACGTTCTTGTTCCACCCCACCCCGCTTACCTTACCAAGTTGGCAAAAGGTAGCGATATCCCTTCTTTAGCGTGCGCAGACGATTGGCGCACTGCTCGTGCGTGAAGTGCAGCGGTAGTAACTGATTTGCCAAGCGCTCTCCGTTCAAAATGTTGTGGAAGCGGCGTAGAACAGGTGGCCAAACCTCGGCAGGCCAGTAGTTCCGTGGACGATCGTCTGCTGGCACGTCGAGGACACACTTCAGCAATACCTTAGTGTGACGTTTGTCGCCCCAACGGCGTCCCCCACCAGGATACGAGTTTGGACGACGACGACGACGAGCTAGAGGGGCTAGTTCACGCCGAGATGCACTCACGTATGTCTGTACGCGACGTCCTTACACTAGTTGGGAGGCGGTGGACGGCACCGCCTGGGAGGTGCCCGACTGGTGGCTAAGTTCAGGGAGTGGCAGACTGCCTGCCTGTGAAGGAGCAGGCCGCGGGAGACAGAAGGCGGAGCTGCGCCCGCGGGTAGCTGAAGGCAAAGCTATTTGGCTAGGGTTTCACGGCCTTGGGCACCCGTGACAACCGTCTGTGGATGGACTAGGGTTCCAGTGGGGGTTGGCGCGTGTGGTGGCCATCTGCCTGTGCGACGTTTACTACGTGTGCAGACATCGTGGCCCTTGTTCGGTCGACATACATGACGAGGCCGGCCGTTGTCAACCAATAGAACCAATCATGTGGATATGTTTGGAGATGGTGGACGTACTTTTCGCGAGCTATGCGTGCGAAACGGGGGCGAGATGGACGGACAGATTAGAGCAAAATCGGACGGTCAGAGAGAGCGTGTGGATAGGCCTAAGATGGAGGGTCAACTCTCGGCATGGCATGTCAAACATGAGCGACGTATGAGCCTAGTGTGTAAAATATTCCAAAAAATTGGTTTTGATTGTGCACCACTGGGCAGATTAGCGGAGATCGACGACGGTTAACTCACGTCTGAACGTAGCCAGGCACGAGGGGTTGAGTCGATAGGCAAACCTGAGTAGGGTTGATAGACACAGCCTATTCATCCATTCCCAGGCACGCCCATAGTCGGCAGTCTAGTCTACTGCCGGACTCCGATGGACTCGAGGGACAGGAAAGTGGGTGGGATCGACATGTTTCACCCACTTTCCGGGTGGAAATTTTCTCCGCTACGTCGTCGCTGATGTCAGCAAATTCGTGAACTTCGATCATGTTCTTACTCACCCATTTCCAGCCTCGGCCATCAGATCCCATGCCGAGTTTTCCTTACAGTTGACGCATGCATCGGCATCGCTGCCGCACATCCGGAATAGTTGCGACGTCAGCAGCGATACACAGCTCAGACGTGTATCCCAACAGCGTCACTGTCAATCGGACCGCTGGATATTATAACTTCGCAGTATTCCGGGATATCTGCCTATCACTCCGCAGTCCAATTGACAACGCATCAATCCGCAAGTTGCCACCCAAAAAAACACGTTGTCGCGTTCTCCACGGAAGCCAGCAGCACTGCGTCCCTTCGTTTCGTCTTGTGCTCTTCTCACAATGGGCTGATCTATTGCATCAGTTGTAGCACCCGAGTTCCCAGACAGGCCATGTACTCTGCCACCTTCCGACCTTTGAGGTTTTCGTGCTGATTGATCCGGGCAAAGGTCTCAAGTCCCGAGCTGCCCCAAGCCCTCCGCTGCTAACTTCCAGCTGCCGGATGGTCTCACAGGGCCCCGTCTGGCCTTGCCTCTCTACAATACTTCCAAAGTCTTCCAAAGTCCTACTCGAACGATGCACTCCGCTCTCAACCTCCGGCCAGCGGACTGCCCCGCCACATATGATCGGATGCGGCAGATGGGGCAGGGGCTGAGGGGATCGGTGGGATCTCTCCTCGCCAATCCGCAGGAGGAGCGCAGCTGCGCACCCGCACTCGCGCACAAGGAGCAGGAGTGGCGGACAGAAGGAGAGGCTGCGGATAAGGCGACGAGCGCCGCGGCAGGGTGCGGACAGCAGGCAAGCAACTGCGATCCTGCAGCCTACTGGAAAGGAGTTGCTGGCTTGGACCTAAATCTGCCAGCGTGGAGCAGCAGCCCCGACGAAGAACGCGCTGGTGTTCTCGCGAGGGGAGCTGAACAGGGAGCTCGAGGATGTGTTGTCCCGGGGATTAGTGCACAGGACNGTGGGATCTCTCCTCGCCAATCCGCAGGAGGAGCGCAGCTGCGCACCCGCACTCGCGCACAAGGAGCAGGAGTGGCGGACAGCAGGAGAGGCTGCGGATAAGGCGACGAGCGCCGCGGCAGGGTGCGGACAGCAGGCAAGCAACTGCGATCCTGCAGCCTACTGGAAAGGAGTTGCTGGCTTGGACCTAAATCTGCCAGCGTGGAGCAGCAGCCCCGACGAAGAACGCGCTGGTGTACTCGCGAGGGGAGCTGAACAGGGAGCTCGAGGATGTGTTGTCCCGGGGATTAGTGCACAGGACTGGGAAAGCCATCAAGCTCTGCGGTCTGGCTTGCCTTGGGACCTGAATACGGAGCACGGGCAAGGGAACAGTCCTGGGTTGGCTGCACCGCGGGGTCCGTTGTCAGCTGCACCGTTGGCTGCCCTGTTGGCTGCGCCAACGGCGCGGACAACTGAGGTTCATTCATGGGAAGAGCCATGTGCGAGAGAGGCTGCTCGTGCTTCTGCAGCAGGCCTTGCTGGTGCTGCAGCAGCAAGNCCTCCCGCTGTCGCACCCCGGACGCAGCATCAAAGCGTTGCAGCAGCTCCTGCAGCAGCAGAAGCAGGGTACATCGGTCGCAGGTCCGCGGAGTGCAGCGGTGGCGAGAGCAGGAGTCACCTGCTGTTGCAACAGCATCGAGTCCGTCCGGGCTTGGTGGAGCCATGCAGAGTGGCCCAGTGCTTTCCGGATCTAAACATGGAAAATGTGGTGCCCTCCGCGAGGGAACGACAGCAAGGTGGCGGTGCCGCCTCACTGCAGCCGTGGAGGCATAGCGAATGCCTCCCAGACTTGAACATGGAAGGCCATGACGACTGCGAGGCCTTGGCAAGTGAAGTGTCAGCACCTGCCGGAGTGGCAGCAGCATCTGCGAGTGCCGCAGCTTTCTCTGCGGAGACACCAGCTGTGACAAAAGGTGATGAATTCTTTGACGACGCTTGCCTGAGGCGGGAGGGGGAAGCTCTCACAAGACTTGACCTTTCTTCGAGGTTGGCATGCGTCCTCAGCAACATCAAGCAAGGGAAGAAGCAGACGTGTGGCTTGGCTGTGGTTCACGAGGGTGTATGGGAGACTGGAGTGGGGACTCCAGTGGGCATTGCGATCGATGCAGAGGAAGAGGAGGATGAGGGCATGAAGGGCGTACCGCATGCCAGCGGGACAGTGGCTGCCGATGTTGAAGGGTTGCAAGCTTGGCGAGGCAAACAATTGGAACCGGAGACAAGTCCCGAGCGCGAGCCATCGGGTATGC
>SZWC01016383.1:54104-65125 GCA_023375785.1 Penium margaritaceum | reverse complement strand
ATGCATGCATGTGACCAGTCGTTGCGTGCGTCTTTTGATTCTGCACGTCTAGGTTCAGACGGCGTAGGATTCTGACATGTGTGCGCAGAGTTACGTCCAAAACAGTGGTTTTGGGCCGGTTTTAGGATAGCTCTTGGACTGCTGCGTGCGACACCCGCCGTGCGCCGCGGCAGGTTTTTATGCCCTGGACCTGTCAGTTGTCATTTCTCTCTGCATTTACAAAGCTATTGAAGCTTATGAGACTTTGCGCGTCTCCCTAGCCTGATCCTTGCTGTTTCTTGCACCTGCCTGCTTGCTAGTGCGTTAGCTGACTGGACAGTGTCGCCACGTCAGCAGCAGCAAGGCTAGGAAGCTTCCTAGCAGTTTCTCATGTCTAACCGCTGATCTTGAGGATTACTCTCTTTGTTTATCAACACTTTTATCCCCATTGTCTTTAGTAGAAATTGCCCTAGAAGTTTAGACGAATAGGCCCTTGTAATGTTCCACGCAGAATCGAAGTTTCGTCGCGTTATGCACGTGGAAGTTCTTCAGGTGTGACCGTCGAATATCGTCAAACCTACGAAAAACGTTTGCAAATATCAAATAACGTAGTCATCCCTATTCCAAAAAGAAATGGAAACTATGTCTTGATGAACGAATAAAAACAACAATAAGATGTCACGACAAGCGCTTAGTTCACTGGGTATATGTTATTATCTTATATGCGCCTCGTGGGATATCGTTTTTGCGGAAAAAATCCGTGGTTCATCGTGCTCAAGAGTCGGAAAGCGTAGTGTTCTGCGTTCAAAAATCGTGAAGCGTGGCACATAGTGATCTAATTATCAAACTGGTGGCGTGGGAGATGACCTCTGTCCGAACGCGTGGTACATGGATGATTTCCCGTTAAAGAATCTTTCGGCTGACCGTGCGAGGTATGCCTTGGTCGGGTGCGTTTTGAATGGCTGTCGTTCGCGCGCTACATGGGCCGTGTCTCACCAACGAGGCTGGCGCGTCCCATGCCATGCGACCACTGGAAGTGTGAATGGTCGGAAATGCCGCTCTTCAGATACCTATCGCGCGAATGTGAGGCAGCCATAGGGGAGTGTAGAGGATCGATTGATCGCACACCCTCTCGACCATGGGTTGCATCATCATCTCTTCTCCACACGAAGGACCACTGTCGTTATCATCTTGCGACGAGAAAACATTTTAAGAATAAGCACACGATTCAGAGCTATTTCATTTCAAGGGACAATGTCCGAGCTTTCTTCCAAACTAGTTCATAGACAGATGAGACCATCGACACACACGCTACACGCGACACCATTTCCAATAAAGCCAGTTAGAAAACAGATTCTAGCAGGCCTTTGCCTACTGCTACAATCGATCACGCGGTGGAATCATCTTTGCTTCTATCCCTCTTCCCTCGTATCCGCGATGGTGGAAAAGGAAAAGGATATAAAAAGCTTCAATCATGGAAAATCCGGGCAACAAAAATCAAGTCACCTTCTTGAACAACTTCATCCCTCAAAGGTGAAAAAGACGTAGATAAGTGAATGATGAATAATAAATTAAAAAAAATATCATAACAGATAAAGAAAACGTGGCATATGAAAAAACACAAGCTCACTTGGATTTCTTCAAGACGTCTTAGCATTCCAACAACAAAAGACACGTAATACAAGATATCATGAAATATAAACATTAATCCTAAAAATAAAATATTTTTAATACAAATATTTGTCTAATACATGAAAAAATTAACAAGATCCCACGCATAAATCATAAAAATTGAAGATTTGAAAACATTTCCTATTCATAATTTCAACAACACATGTGAATTCATTTCAAATAATAATTAAATGGAACAAAAATAAATTTAGATTTGTTTTTATAAATTAAGAATAATAGTAAGATTAATTTCCGTTCATCAAGAGAAAAAGATGACAAGTAATATTTGTGTTGAACAAATCAAGTATTATTTTACCCAAAACCTTCTCCTTTTGACAGGGCCTTGAAAATTAATAATAAATATAATCTCATCATGTCTATGAAAATATCAGTGTAAATCAAGATAGAACCAATGGGTATTTAGGAACATCACAAAGAACACAAAGGATCCATAAGTCTGTTATAAGGTGACACTAGCTGGGTTATGGCTAATGAAACTACTTTTCTAAAATCAATTAACTATGTATACTATTCCAATTGATTCACTTCTTAGAAGTTAAATTACGTGTATGTAGTAATATCATCACTAGTTTCTTAGTGAACACACACTATTGTTTGTCAAGGGGGATTTAGAAACTTTACACTTGAAAGTTTATTAGTAAATCCTTGTTAATTCTACGATATTAAAAAACCATTTAATCAGTTACGCTAACACTTTTATGTCCCAAATGCGCCTTATGGGGCATATCTCTATAGCATAGTATTGTATCAAAACGTCTTGAAGAAAAAAACATTGTTATTACTAACTTACACAGTCATGTAACTATTTGCATGTTGTTCATAAGTGCCGCTTATGTAGTTCGCTTGTAGTCAACCGTCCCCCCCACCCCCTGAATGTATCTAGTGCGTGTATCTGGTAATGTATTGTGGGGATCTAGAAAAATGTACACTAATTTATTCTTAGGACTCGCCTGTCCTCGCCTCCCCCCTAACCAGATACACTTTGATAGTGGGTGGGGGAAGCGGGGGGCATCGACAATAGTCCACTCATAAGGAGCTCATCGAGTTAGGTTTGCGCTACTTTCGGATGGTAGACATACATAAAACAAACATTTGATCCTTTTATATATGAGGCCTGAACTTATTATGACCGTACTCCGTTGGCATCCGATAGTCTACGTGTAAGCCATTGGTAAACTACACACAATTGAAATGTTCTACTCATACCCTGATAAGAGTTCACTCCCCCCCTGAACACCCCGAGTGTATTGGGGAAGTGTATTAGGGAGTGTATCGGCACCCGCTGAGAAATGTTCACGAGTGTATTTGTAAGTTTGTGTATTGATTCGGCCCTCGTCCACATACACTTCCCAATACACCTACCTAATACACTTTAGCTTTTGAGGGGGGGAGACGATGACCCCCTGAATACAAGGACTGTATTGGGGGAGTGTATCAAGAATTATAGCTTCAAATTGCTGAATAATGTACATAAGTGTATATGTATAATTTTGTATTCAAACGACCACTCTCCAGATAAACTACCCAATACACCGACCAAATACACTTTGATAGTTGGTGGTTGGGGACTTCAACGATTGTCCACTCGTGAGAAGCTCATTTGGTTAGATTTGTGCTACTTTCGGATGGTAGATATACGTTAAAACAAACATGTGATCCTTTTATATGTGAGGCCTGAACTTATTGTGATCATACATTGTCGGCATCCGATCGTCTACGTGTAAGCCATTGATAAAGTATACGTAACTGAAACGTTCTACTTGCAACCTGATGAGAGTTGAATCCCCCCCAAACATCGCGAGTGTATTCCAGAAGTGTATAAGAGAGTGTATCGGCACGCACTCAAAAATGTACACGATTGTATTTGAATATTTGTTTATTCATTTGGCTCTCGTCCACATGCGCTACCCAATACACGTACCCAATGCACTTTGGCCTTTGGGGAGGGGGGGAGAGATGACTGCCCCCCCCCAATACAGAGAATGTATCGAGGGAGTATATTAGGAAGTGTATCTTGCGATCGTTAAAAAGGTACACAATTGTATCTGTTCACTTGTGTATTACAACAGCCACTTCCCAGGTACTCTACCTAATACAACGACGAGATACACTATGATAGTGGGTGGAGGGGGGGGGTCCATAATTGTCCACTTGTGAGAAGTTCATCGGGTTAGGTTTGCACTAATTCTGGATGGTAGACATACGTAAAACAAACATCTCATCCTTTATATGTGATACCTGAACTTATTTTGATTGTACATTGTTGGCATACGACTGTCTACGTATAAGCCATTGCAAAACAATACGCAATTCAAATTTTCTACTCATACCATGATGAGAGTTCACTCCTCCCTCTCGAACACCAAGGGTGTATTGGGGAAGTTTATCAGGGATGTATCGACACCTACTCAGGAATGTACACAAGTGTATTTGTAAATTTGTGTATGCATTCATCCCTTGTCCAGATACACTGTCCAGTACACCTGCCAAATATACTTTGGCTTTTGAGGGGGGGGGACACAACGATCCCTCCCAAATAAAGGGAGTGTATTAGGCTAGTGTATCAGAAGTGTATCTAAAAATCACTGAATAATGTACACAAGTCTATCTGTACACTTTTATATTATAACAGCCACTCTCGAAATACCATACCCAATACATTGATCACAACCACTTTGATAGTGGGGGGGGGGGCGTCGACGATTGTCCACTCGTAAGAAGTTCATTTGGATATGTGATCCTTCCATTAAGTAGGCCGGAAAATATCAGGATCGTAGATCGTTGACATCTGACGGTTTAAATGTAAGTTATTGAGGAACTATACGCAACTGAAATGCTCTACTCGTGCCCTGATGAGAGTTAACTCCCCCCCCAAACCGCGAGTGTATTGGGGAAGTGTATCGAGGAGTGTATCATGAACACTCAGAAATGTATGTAAGTGGGAGTGTATTGGGGAATTGTTTCAGGAAGAGTACGAAATGGAACATTCTACACGAGCATCGAGAATCCCTAAAAAATAAACAGTTTTGCATTTGGACGTTGCGAGGCACAAGTAGAAATCTACATCAAGAACATTGTTACAAAAATATTATACTCTATACAAGAGCACAAAGTCGGTCATGATGTGAAAAAAAATTGTTTAATTTGATTCAAACATTTTGTTTAAGATCAAATATTTGAAAGCGAATTCAGGGAACCCATTCCTTGATAAACTTCTAAGAAATTCTTGTGGTAATGTACATAAAACTAGCTATGAAAATGAATGTTACAAGTAATTTCCAAGAAACATTAACAAATGTCTACGCCATATTCATAGAAGGATTTTCACCATATGTTTATGTACTATACACACATAATCAAGTGTGTGGATTTGGGGTGATTGGGCACAAATGCACTAGCTATCATTTTGATATACATGAAGAAAACATAGAAAAACGGTTCTAAATTGGTATACTACTGCTGTGGTGAACCTTGAATCTCTATGTGTTTTTCTCCTGAAAGAATGATGTGGTTTTAATCAATAACATTTCTTAATCGATGCAATGGTTTGGTGTATGATTATTGTTTTTCATTTAGTTTGAAAGTCCATGTTTTGAATGATTCTTAGAGACAGGAAAAAGATGAAGCATTAATATGCACACTTGCTAACGTTGGTCGCTATCTTCCCTTGAATGTTTATTGTAGCTATGTCTTGTAATGAGAATTTTGAAAAAAACATCAATACGAAAATAAAAAGTTATCATTTCAACCATTTTCATGACAATGGAGACTTATAGATTGATTACATAGACATAATACTAAAAAATACATTATTTCACTAACATAGATATATTTATAAATATGTTTTTACACATGATGTAAGGTGATGAATACTAGGGTGATCAATGAAAGGTTTGAGCAAGTTTGAATACAAATGTGAAATTAGCAAAAAAAGGCTATTCAAGTGTGAAAAACATGTGTTAAAGTTTCGGTTGATGAATGTAATTACAAATGTTAACTAGAAAATGATAAAACATGTTTTTTCATGTTTGAATTGAGATTTAAGATATTTTTGTGACTCTAATCATTTAATTTAGTTGGACATTGCATGAAAATTTACAAAGCAATTACATGTAATTTTTTGAAGAAAATGTGAAAAATGTGCCACAATATAACTAAGACATATGCTATTAGCATGGGGTTTATGCTATAATTTTGAGTCATAGTGTATAAGGCTTGCAAACAGGCATGTATAATAATTAAGCAGAATATTCTTCTTAGTTTGATGCATTCACCTTTGATGTATTCTCCAAAATCACCATGGTGGAAGGTAGCATCAAGTTGTGGTTGATGGCCACATGTTGTGCAAAGAAAAAATTCCAACTAGGAAAGGATGAGGATAAAACTGGAAAGGGAATAAAGGATGTAGCATTATTCCAGTAATGTAACTCCTCATTAGACCATATATGCATGAATTAGAAGGAAAATCGTATTCGTGATTTATCTTATAGATATAAGAACATTCAGTTAAAAAGTGTAAATTAACTTATAAGTGTTTCACTTAATCGGAAAAACATAATCCTTGGATAAAATCAGAGAATGTGACGAGCAAGTTTTTCATCCATGCTCATGCTTAAGGAGAGATTTGGAATGTTTAAAGTAAAGGTGGAGAAATGAAGAATGTAGACCATTTTTGGAAACAAAATTGTATTTATAAAGTATTTTCCATGTTCAAAGGATTCAAGACTGGTGTTTTGAGGAGTCACCATCAAGTAAGAGCTCGATTCATGTTAAAGGTTTAGGGAAAAAATGATCTTAGGCGAAAATTCACGTGTCCTCCTTTTCCTTCATATTCTAATGGCCTACGTTTGGTTTTGTTGTTGATAACAATATAGCTCAATGTTGTTACATGTGTTTTTGGGAAATGAAATATGCTTCCATATGCATTTTTTTGGGGAAGCTTTCACATCAAGGAAGTTTTCAAAGTTAAACTTCCACCACGCATTATGGATGAACGTGAAACATTGTGAAATACGTTACACAAAATTGGTCTTCTAATAAGCCCAAAGAGGTTGCTCATGATTTTTAAACCAGATCTTTGTGGATATAATTTTGCATATGGTGATCATGAAGTTGCATTTTGTTACACTTCCATTGCTTGAAACTTACACACTGTTCTTGGTGCAAGTATGTTTTCTAAGTCATGGGGTGATTACATTCTATGTGGTAATTTCCAGTTAGTACTGTTACGTCCCATTGCGAGCATGTCATCCTTGAAAAATGTTTCATTGAATGGTATCAAAGGTTGGAATTATGAGAGGCACATTTCTTTTTAGATGTGAGACCCAGTTTGTATGGTGATTCTCGTCCACGTGTATCCATATATTTATTTTCTACAATGAAGGTGGTATTATGCTTTTGGTCAACCACCAGATTATTAACCATTTATTTGTAATACGAACCATCATATTTGTAATTTTTATTATTGAAAAATTTAAAGGAATTATATATTTGTTAAGTTGGAGAATTAGAAGTTACTGGTGAAGTATTAGATAAAGTGTTGTATGATAATCTGAATATTGTGTGTGAAAATGCATGAAAAATTCCTTAAAAGGAATGTTTTTACCCGAATTCTAAATATTTGTTCATTAAGAGAAGGCTGATGCATGAAAATTCTATAATACAATGATTATTTATATGCATTTATATCTTTCATTTGTTCTTGTCAACATTGATACATCACTTAATTCCTTGGTGGATATGTAAACATTCATTAGTTAGAATATGTTGACAGAAGAGAATTATTGAAGATAATTTCAATAGAATAAAAACAGAATTGATTGAAATTTAATATTTGTATTTGAATGCATGATAATCTGGTGTAATTGACTATTTTACTTGTGCTTGGTATGGATGTAATGGTGCATTTGAAAGGTTTTTTAGAGTAATTCATGCGTATTGAAAGTATTGTATTCTTAATATTGCAGTGCCATATTCTTTAATGGAGATGAATGTATCCATCCACCATGCTTTGCCAAAGCATGACACAACAACTCACACATAGTCATTTTTTGTCGTGTGCCAGCACCACACGTGATGTGTACACCAATTTCTTGATGCTAGATAGAAAAAAACTTATTATAAATAAATAAAATTTGATTGTTTTTTGTATTTCGAATAGAGCGCATTATAATTTGGTAGGCATTCTCATTTCATCGTACATAATAAGGTTGTAACAATCTATCCAAAGCCATTTGCATAGCAATGAATACCTATTTGGTAATTTTTATATTCCACTTATTTTCATTTAGATGAATGCATTCATGCTTAATGTACAAAGGCTTTGTCGGCCAAAGAGGCCATACAGTTTGTGGTTGGCAAAGTGTTAAATGGTTCGCAACCTTACTTGTCAGTTGAATCATCACTTACTCGTCAAATATGCTCCATCTTTTCTTCACATTGAGCCGAAGGTTCCAAACTGATGGACAAGGCATGGCATGGCATGGTGTACTTGCTTTCCCACCATGCAAAGGTACACCATGAAATTCAACTCCCAAACAATCTTTTGTTTTTTGTCACGTGTCAACGCCGCACGTGCTGCTCACACCAATATCTCGACGCTAGCTACCCACTTGCCCCTTGCCTCGCGTGCTCTGCGACGCTGGCTCGCCTCCCCCTCCGCCTCTGCTGCTGCTGCTCCTGCTGCTACTGCTTCTGCCGCTACCTGAACGCCCGCGACGCCCGGGACGTCGGCGCTGGTGCCCCCCGCTTGCACCTGGACAGCTTCAGCAGAAAGCTTCATTCACACGTTCGACTTGTGCACGCGTCGCTGGCAAGCCTTGGCACGCGCCCATCGTCCTTCCAGCGCTCCCTGTGCCTCGGAATTCTCCAGTTCGCCCGCTGAGGCCTACCGTGGTCGCTGCAGCATGCGCTCTCCTGCCGCCGCGCTTGTGCCGGTGAAGTTGCCCGCAGTCGCCGTAGCCGCCGCTACAGCCGCTGTCACCGCGGCGTTCTCTGAAAGACCGTCGCTCGGTGCTTCACGATCCACGCTACCTTCCACGCTTTCCATCTGCGCAGACTCTGCCCGAGCGCTCGACAGCCGCACCAGCGCCCTTTTCGGGTACGCGCGCGCAAGATGCCGTTTGTCCAAGGAAAAGAAAGTAGACTGACAAGGTCAATGGTAGCTTACCGAAGCAAGCCGTTCGCCTGGGGTTGTTCGTGACCCCCCACACCCGCGAACACGAATGCCGTTGGATCACATCCGTCTTATTCCTCAACACGAAAAATATAGAGACGTTCTTGAACGTTTCGCAAGCTGTATGAGAAAATTCCGAGTCTCCTCCTGCTTGCAGCTGATACGGCGCAAGCGCTCATTCCGCCCGGCGCATTCTGCCTCCTACAGTCTCATTCCGCCCCTGCGTCTAATCTCTTTGGCGTGTAGTTAGTTCCTCCCGCTCCATCCTCTCCGTCGACGACAAAGTTGGTGCCGTAGAACAGATGAGTGGGGTGGTACGGTCCAACAGCACCAGCAGTAGCAGCCGCAGCGGCGGCATTCATAGCGGCTGCAGCAGCATCAGCAGCAGAAGCAGCCGAAAAAGCAGCAGCAGCAGCAGCAGCAGCAGCAGCATCAGCAGATGCAAAAGCAGCAGCAGCCGCAGCAGCCGCAGGAGCTGCGAAAGAGGCATCAGGAGCAGCGGCAGGAGCTGCAGCAGCAGTTGTAGCAGCAGCACAAGTTGCAACGGCATGTTGAGCCACGCCGTTCGTTTCGCCTGCGCGAACGGCAGAATGTGTTTTCCTATCGTCTGCCGAAAGGGAATCAGTGCCATGTCAAGAGGGTGATGCAATGCGGTGTCGGAAAGGCGTGCACAGCGCGATGGAGTGAAGCGTGAGGCGATTCCAACGCCAGAAAGCTGTCGTCCCTGCACGGTTTCGGGGGAAACGGGCTGCTCCGGCCGCTTTCGCCGTCTGGCGTGTGTTTGCCGCAGTCGTGGATGTCTCGGTTCGAGCTGACGGAGACTGTGGGCGTGACGTAGCTTTGGACAAGGGGGTGGTGCGGTGAGGGATTGGGGAGCCCATTCGCCGTCTGTTGCACGCGCGCCTGTTTTGTCTATTGCAAGAATGTGGGAAAGTGATGACAGCACGTTTGCATCGTATTGCGAGTCACGACATCCCGTCGCGTCAGACTGCAGTGCGTCACATCATGAGCGCCACATGCGCGTGGTTGCGGACAGAAGAGCGCATCACTCTAAGACCACGGCAGGTTCGAAGAGAGCTGATGGGTGCAGCAGAGCACATTGCTGCGCGCAAGAGTGCAAATGTGTAGCAGAGGCAACGCAGCACGTCGGAGCGCGGGACGGGGCAGGAACAGAGCAATGGAGAGGGGAAGGCGGAAGGGAGCAGGGTGTCGTCTCTGTAGGGCTCTCGGCGGGTCTCTTCCGCGTTCGAGTTGAGGCCGTGGCGGTGGGCTGTCTGCCACTGCGGCTGGGAGGGAGACGACGCCGTAGAGGAAGGAAGAGGGAAGCTCGCAAGCCAACACACAATCACACACACACACACATAAGGACGCGGGAGCAATGCAATGATGCAATGTGACACGTTTCGAGGTGGTGATCACCTCGCGTCGATTGACGTGCAGCATTGTCGTGGAGAACCGTCGCGTTGTGTGCGTCTTGCGCGTCATGTTGCGTATTGTTGTGTGCAGGAGCGTGCTCCCTGCGTCGCAGCAGGTCAGGCGGGCGTGCCTGCGTGCCACTGCCGGTGTGACCGTTGCTCCTGCAGCCAGCGCCATGGTGAGCCGTCCTACACGTGCGCTCTGTGTGTGGGCCGGCGTGGCGTTCGCGCTGGGTGCGAATGGCATGGGCAAATCCTCAAGTAGAAGATTTACACACAGCGGAAGAAAGAAGACAGAAGCAGTTGTGACTGTGTCTCTCACATGGCGGTGGTTCGCACACTGTGCTGCTGCGCTGCAGCTGCTGCTGATGCTGCTACTGCTGCTGCCGCCACCGCTGCTGCTGCTGCTGTTGCTGCTGTTGTTGTTGCTTCTGCTGTGGCTGCTGCTACTGCTGCTGCTTCTCTTGCTTCTACTGCTGTTGTTGGTGCTGTGCTCATGCAACCGCGGCATTGTGCGCCGCAGTGCGTGCCGCCGGCATGGCTTGGGAGCCAGCCAGATGCGTGCATGCCTGCAGCACTTGTGCCTGCGGCTTGCTACTGCACAACAGCTGTGCTGTGCTGTGCTGTGCTATGCTGTGCTGTGGTGTGGTGTGGTGTGGTGTGGTGTGGTGTGGTGTGGTGTGGTGTGGTGTGGTGTGGTGTGGTGTGGTGTGGTGTGGTGTGGTGTGGTGTGGTGTGGTGTGGTGTGGTGTGGTGCGGTG
>SZWC01016382.1:20041-46578 GCA_023375785.1 Penium margaritaceum | reverse complement strand
GGGAGAGAGAGAGAGAGAGAGAGAGAGAGAGAGAGAGAGAGACGTGGAAATGTATAGAGGTAGAAAGAGAGATAGAGAGGGAGCAAGGGATAATGAGGAGAGATGAGTAGTATGGAAGATGGAGAAACAGGTAGAAATTGGTGTGTTAGATTGCACTTCAAGAATACACTTATTCTCTAGTGCACTCTTATGTTGTAAGTGCGCCACTATGATACACTAGAGAATCAGTGCGTGAAAATCTACCATTGGGCATATGTGCTTTCGCAAGAAGGTGAAGCCTGACGACACACTGGATCACTACAAGGCCCGCTTGAAAGCCAAGGGGTTCTCACAGGTTAAGGATGTAGATTTCACAAACACGTCTTCACCCTTTGGTCATATGACCAATGCTCGCGCTCTCTTTGGGGTTGTTGCTCACCATGACTGGGAGCGGCACCAAATGGATATTCACGTGTTCCTCCATGGCAGTCTAGAGGAGGAGATGACATGGTCCAGTGACCAAGTGTTGAGGTCGGTGACAAGGTTCAGTGCTTGTAGAAAGCATTGTACCGCCTGAAGCAGTAACCCGGTACTGGAACCAAGAGATCACTGGCACAGTGACATGTGGCGGTTATGTGCAAGTGACACCGACCCGTACCTCTTTCTCAAACATACAACTAAGAGCTTCAATTCCATCCTGGTCTACATGGATGACCTCTTGACTATGTCTCCTTCAATGGGTGCTGTGAAAGAGGCTAAGACAGTTTTTTGGGCTGCCTCTAGGATGAAGGACCTTAGTCATCGAGCTGTGTTTCTCAAGATGGAGATCTTACGTGATCGTACACAGTTACGATACTCTTGTTGCATCAAGCACAGTATGCTCGCTTGTAGGAGAGCGACTTGCTGACCTCCTTGGTGTACTTCCCATAGCATTCACCCCCATCACACATGACAGGCAAGATGCCCTGGAGGTGGATGATCCAGCACAGCTTGGGGAGACAATGGATGTGACCTTGTACTTGTCCTCATTAGCTCTGTGATGCACTTGGCCATTACCACACAACCTGACATCACCTTCGCCGTCAACCTTACACTGTTCACACATTGTCCTCGGGAAAGAGCCCTACATATAGCTGTACGAATGGTGTGGTATTCAATTTCTACATTGTCTTTCGGATTCTGCTTTCAAAAGCAATGTTCATTGGTAGTTGACATCTATACAAACAATGACTAGGCATGGAGCCCTGATGGGAGTACTTGGACAGGCTACATGTTCCTGCTAGGCAGCATCATTATGTTATGGCGTAGAGGAAAGCATGGTTGTATCGCACGTAGGTCATGAGAGGCAGACTATGTTACGCTGGGAATTGGGGTTGTTGAGGCAGTGTGGCTACGTCCATTTTATGAGTTACATCAGTCTGTGCCTTGCATCGTTATGTGCTGTGACAACCAGGGTGCTCTTGCCATTGCAGAGAGGTCTGGTGTGTTTCGTGTACGCGTGGAGCACATTGTTCAAGAGCATCACTTTTTGAGTGATCTTATGGAGCGAAACGCGATCTCTTTCATTTGGGTCGGTACAGACATGTAACCGGCTGACTTCCTCACCGATGCACTGGCGCGCAGAAAGTTCATGGTGGCCATTTGTTTTGATGGAATTCGCCCCACGCCTGAGAGTGACTGAGAATGGGGTGTGTGAGTATGGAACGTTGAGCATTTCGTTGCGCACTTTTTTCAATTCTGCTTGTGTATGGATATGCGTACCATTGGGTCATGGGGGATTGTTGTGATGCGAGTCGTTCTCGTCTGTTTGTATAGCTTTTTCTGACCACCCGATCGTGTCCATGCTCGTGCAGATCGCTGATGCAGACATTGCTCACGCCAAAGCACTGATTGGTAGTGGCTCCACCCACCACCAGCTGTTAGACAGCTACCACGGTATCTTGGGTGCTCGCTGGGGTGCTCTGCAGTTTTTCTTCAATCGCTAGAGTTTTCTCATTGGAATGGATCTTGAGCCCAGTTTTCATGTTGTGTATTATGTGTCCACTGATGCCTGACCTGTGCAACGAGTCGTAGCGTCCGGCTCCAAAATTTGCACATCTACCTAGCCTAATCCGTGCTGTTCCATGCACCTTCTTGCTTGCTGGTGTGTGAGGTGACTCGACAGTGTCGCCACATCAGCGGCAGCAAGGCTAGGAAGCTTCCTAGTAGTTTCTTAATGGGAGGGCCAGTTCGGCCCACCCACCTTGCAACAACAAGGGGGTGGGGTGGCTGCCTGTTGGTTTTCGTGTCACAGACATGTAGTCACCTCTGGCCTCGTTGCACATCTTACACATCGCTGACGCAGGTGACTGAGAGAGACGAGATGCTACAGCCAGCACGCCCACTGCTGCCTATACGTGGCCATGGACCGTGAGAGTATTGGCCGCACAACATGGCCATTGCTATATTGTCATATGCAGACTTTGTGCTAGATTCAGGCACACCCGGGTTTGTGACCCTTGACTGATGTATTGCATGTGGTGTGAGCACAAGAAATTGGAGGGGGTGTGGGGAATAGTTTGACCTCGGCTTGACCGAGTGTGAGGCTTAGAGTGAAAGCGAGCTCGCTGCTCGCTCGCTTCCTTCACGTCCCCTGCACCCTGACGGGTCACACTGTGCTTCGATTTGACTGACTCTATTGTGTCTGCAAAACCCTTATGTTGCACTCTGCAATCCATGGAGTCTGGCCACAGTTGAGGGTTCCCTCATTGGTTCGCACCTCACTACTACTTCCTCTCCCTCCTACTGGTATCATAGCATGTGTTTTGTGTTCTCATCGCGTTTCTTTCAAGCACTAGATCCGGGCAAGTGGAACATCTCACCATCGCCACAACCCACTCTGCCGCTCCCGTCGCCGTTTCTGCTTCCGCCCCTGTCGCATTGCGAGCGACATTTTTTTCCTTTGACTTGGATCAATACAGCCGTCCGCCATCTTGGACAACCGTCCGCCGACGTTGCCATTGCTACAGCAGTCTTGGCTACAACATCGGCTTTCCTCCTCTACCCTTGGGCCACAACTATCCCTACAGACAAGCAACTTGAAGAGCAACTGCGGCTGCGGCATTAGGGCAGGCAGCAGCTGCTCATGTGCTTCCCTGCACCATCACCCTCATCCCCACACTCTCGTGGGATTGCTGCACCCGCAGCACCAAGAGTTGCCCCCTCCACTCACATCTTTGAATGGCGGCAGTCGTGGCCTTCCCAACCGCCACTGCCACCTCCTCTTAGTCCACGATCTCTGGCAGATGCAGCAAGTGCAGCTGCGGAATTAGGGGAGATAGCAGCTTCTACTGTGCTCCCCGGCACCTGCACCCTCTTCCCCACACTCTCGTGGGATTGCTGCACCCGCAGCACCAAGAGTTGCCCCCTCCACTCACATCTTTGAATGGCGGCAGTCGTGGCCTTCCCAACCGCCACTGCCACCTCCTCTTAGTCCACGATCTCTGGCAGATGCAGCAAGTGCAGCTGCGGAATTAGGGGAGATAGCAGCTTCTACTGTGCTCCCCGGCACCTGCACCCTCTTCCCCACACTCTCGTGGGAGTGCTGTACCCGCAGCACCAACAGTTGCCCCCTCCAGTCACATCTCTGAGTGTCGGTAGTCGTGACCTTCCCAACCGCGACTGCCACCTCCTCTTAGTCCGCCACCTCTGGCGGATGCATCAGCCCACTAGGCAGCCGCACCACGAATCGTCATTCCCCAAGTGATGCCCGCTCCATCTGCTGACTGTTCAGCAACAACGGTCGACGCAGGCGTCGCAGCTGGACATCACGCCTTGCCACTTTGGTGGCTACAGCTACAACGGCAGTGCAGAACAAGACTGCGGCTGCCATGTCTGCTTCCTACTACAAGGGCCGTAGTGCGGGCCGTCGTGCGCGACACCTTCCAAGGGCAGTGGCGAGGTTTTCCGCGTCCAACCGCTCGCCTCGTTCTCTGAGTTATCCGGTAAGAGACGCTCCCTCCCCCAGTCAGGACACCTCGGGAGGGAGTGAATTTTCTGGGGTTGAAGCGGTTGCCACGGATTTCCTTGCCTTCATCGCAGGAGACATTGTTTCAGTCTCAGTTTCTGTTGCTAGCGTGGCCTCATCCGTCATAGAGGCAGCAGCTGCATTGGCAGCCACCTTTGCCGCCGCGGCTTGCAAGTCCCGTGCAACTGCAGCCACTTCAGCGGGCTGTGCAACTGAGGCATACACCAAGGCTGCAGTAGTCCTCAAGCCCATTATGGCAGCAGCTGCTGACATCTGCACACAGGTCTCTGCTCCCGCATCAACGATCGCCTCCGTATCGCGGCCACTGCCACAGTTGCGCCTTCCGCAGTAGCAACCATTTGCACGTCCACAACCGCAGCAGTTGCAGCCTCTTCACTAGTGTCATCCCTAGCTCTTAGTTTGGTCACTGCTGTAGTCTCTCTCACTGCTGTTCTAGCAACTATAGTGGCCGCACTAGTTGCTGGTGGTCTTGCTCTAGCGGTACCAGCAGCATCTACTGTTTCCGTGCTCTCTACAGCAGCAGCAGCAGCATCCATTCCTCCTCTGCTTGCATTCCTCCGCACGCCTCATGTGGCTCCCATTGCTTGACTTCTGCTTCTTGCTTGTTGGGTGGTCTTCTGCGGTTCTCTATCATCTTGCTTGGGATGTAGTTGGGAATTGTCCTGCAACACCCTTTACACGTGCGTACAACACCTCCCTGTTTTCCCACGCCCACTGGGGCTGGGAAAACTTTGCCGATTTTTTCCGCTAGAGCTCCTCCTTCATCACAAAGCCAGGAGACGACAAGTCCGTAATAACAAAATTGCAGGGAAATATCAACCGGGCGCTTAAGGCACAGCGTGAGGCTGAGGATTGCCTCAAGCTCACAGATGACAATCACGCCGCCTTTGCTAGTGAGCTTCCCGCCATTGTTCTCGAGAGCCTGCCAACCGCATCTGGCACTACTACCGCTGCCTCCACTACTCCTCCCAAATCCAATGCCGCTTCCACGCTCACGGCCGGCAATAACCCCTCTGTTGCTCATGCTGCCATCAACCCCGCTCCTGCACCACGCTAGCAAGACTTTTTCTTGCAGCCTCACGTCGTCTCCCCAGGTCTTCCATTCTCCTCCTTGGAGGTGCGGTTCAGCACCTGGGCTCAGGGTGAGCGTCTCTGGGATTACTACTTCCCCCCTGACCCAGCAGCTAACCCTCGTTTTGTCCCTGCTCCTGCTGAAGTTGCTTGTGCTATCCATGCCCTTATGCCCGCCGCACCTGAGCACCTTGTGGACAACATTGGCATGTTCAACACCGATCCCGTTGTAGGTCGCGATGCTGATCCTATGAACACCTATGATATGCTTCGCCACTGCACTACCATCATTAGTCAGGTTGCACAGAGTGCTCTCTCTGTGCAGTCTAACACACTGCTTATGCGTGCTGACGAGATCATTGATGCCTACTGGGCTCGCAGCCTCAAGCTCCTTTGCGAGTTCAGGGATGCTGCCCCTGGACAGCTGTCCGCTGTCCTTACCATGGTCAACGGGCTCATCCCTAAGCTCTCTAACCTCCTTCACAACATCAGAGCCGACGAGCTCCAGTGCCTTGCCTCCCTGCCTGAGCGATCGCCTTCGAGCGTTGGTGCCCTCTGGGAATTCACCGTAGAACGCCTTGTAGTACGGTGAACTAGTCTCCAAAACAAGCATTTCCATCACTCCGCATTCACTAGAGTTTCAGCCCTGACCACTACTGCATCTCTCTCTACTCCCTCCTTATCCTTCTCCTCTTCCTCCTCCTCTACCAGCTGGACCACCACCGCTCTTGTCTCCCAGGGTCACAGCCACGGTCGCGGCAGGGACAAGGGGAAGGGGAAGGACAAGGAGAAAGTGGTTTCCTCCTCGTCACGTGTCCCCGGTGCTGTGACCTGCTGGAACTGCGGCTCTCCTGACCACTAGGCGTGTGCGTGTCCCGCTTCTCCGGATCACCTTTGCCTTGCTCGCACGATGCGTGCTCACTGGGTTCGTACTACTGGTGCCTCCGCAACAGCCGTATCTTCATCCAGCCTGCCCTCTTCCTCATTGTCGACGCCTCAATCCTCTGCTCAGATGTATGTCACCACTGGGGTTCCCTCTAGCCCTCCCGTGATCCCTTACCCTTGAGGCTGGCTTCCCCCTTTCATTGCTCCACCCTACGTTGCTCCACCCTCGTCTGTGTACTTCACCCCGGCGTGGCTCCCTCCTCACTCCGGCGCTGCAAATCCAACGTCTTCGACGTCTGTTGTGGGTGACGGTGAGCGTCAGCTCCTTCGCCTTTTCAATCAGGGAGGTACGGGTGTTCCTCCATTGGCCAGTGGCCTTACATGTCAGACTAATGTTGTTCTTCGTGGTCCACCCCCGGTTCATGTGCACTGGTCGTTGCCTTCCTCTGTTTTGTGGATTGAGCATTGGCAGTCAGTCCTTCTCCCGTGTTGTCTTGCTACCTGTGCATCCTCTCCTTGCCCTGTTGGCGCTGTGGCGACGTATAGCGTCCTTCCCCCTGCTCGTGTGACAGATGGCTTCTAGATACTAGATTTGGGAGCCACCCACCACATGACGTTTGCCTGTTCCTCCTGTGTCTCCCTCGGCCCCGCTGATGTTGTTTGCTTTGTTTGCACTGGGTCTGGTCAGTTACTCCGTGTCCAAGGTGTTGGCGTCGTTCGTTTTGTTGGTCCCAGTGGCATTGTGTACTTTCTCAACATATTGTACGTCCCTCCTTTGGAGCTCAGCCTACTATCGGTATCCTCACTTGACGGTCAACACATGGACTCCTCTGATAGTCGAGGTGTTGGCACGGTGCGTCTTCGTACTTCTGGTCATGTTGTCCTGTGTGGTGTGAAGTGTAACAAAATCTATCGTGTTCCCCTCTTCCCACCTTTTTCTGCCTCACTTGGCACTTCTCTTGCTCATGTGGCCCCCTCTCTCTCTCCTTCTCTCGTGCATCTGTTGCACCGCTGCCTCGCGCATGTCCACATTGACGCTATCTCTAGCATGCTACGCCTCTGGCCTACGTTGTGCCTCTCCCCTTCAACCGTTCGTGCTCCCTGTCCCTAAAACGACTTTCATTATGCTCAAGGCAAGATGCAACAATCTCCCTTCTCTCAGTCTGAAACCCAATCCCGTTGTCCTCTTGATTTTGTGCATGCCGATGTCATGGGTCCCCTTCCCCATGATCTCCCTATTGATGTCGGTTGCTATGTCTTGTGCGTCACAGATGATTTTTCTTACTTTTGTTGGGTCTTTGCTCTTGAGCACAAGACTGGTGTTTGTCCCACTGTGGGAACTTGGCTTGTCCAGGCTAAGCGCGCCTGCCAGCGCTCGCTGCGTGTCTTTTGAAGTGACCGCGACGGTGAGTTCCTTGGACCCACCGTCCATTTGCTTGCGTTCAAGGGGGTGTGTCTAGAGACATCCGCTCCTTACACACACAAAAAAATGGCATCTCTGAGCGCTAGAACCGTACCCTCACTAACGATTTCCGGACTCTCTTGTCTGAGTCTGGTCTTCCTCCTCTCTTTTCCTTTGAGGCAATGAGCTACATGACTTGGGTCTGGAATTGCATTCCACATGGACCCCTTCCTTGTTCTGTCACCTCTATTGATTGTTGTTCTGGTGCTCGCTCTGACCTTCGACTTGCCCACGTTTGGGGATGCATTACCTGTGTCTGGCTGCCTGATGACTTGCACGATGGGAAATTGTCCGCACGTGGCCATCTCTGTCCGTTCTTAGGTGTCTCATCCCAGTCAAAAGCTTGTCGCTTCTGGGATCTCGTCTGCCAGCACGTCCTTGAATCCCGTGATAAGCTGTTTTAGTCAGTCTTCATCCGTGACCTTGCCGCATTTCGTCCGCCGCCTCCCACATGTCGCTCTATCAGCTAGGGGGGATCGGTCTTATTGATCTTGTCTCTCCCGCAGTCCCTCTTGTTGTGACCTCGTCGGCTTCATCCTCGCAGCTCCCGTCATCCGGCGTACCGCCCCCACCTGGCTCACCCTCATCTTTGTCATCTAGCCCTCCCACCACTCCGGTCACTTCCTATTCTGCCTCTGCATCGTTGCCACCGTCCATTGGCTGCCCATCTTCAAGTCTTGTTGTTCCTGCCGTGTCACCCGACCATGCGACACTGCATGCTCATGTCTTCTCAGAGCCCACTTGACCTGCCCCTGTCTCACTAATCGTCCGTAGCAGGCGTCTGCATGCACTCCCACACCGTACCTCTAGCGTCAATGCATCGTCTGGTCGTCCATCGTTGTCTGAGACCTCTCAGTCTCCGATCGTGCCAGCTGAGTCCCCTATCGTACCCCCTTAGTCCCCTATCGTGCCAAGAGGCATGGATGCTCTTGGTCTAGCCACTCATGTTGTCCATCCCAGGTCTGCGCTGGGGTATGCGCTGCTCATCTCCGAGCACGCTCATGGAGTGGTTGCAGTGGCCACTACAACGCTTGCTTAGTGTCATGCTTCTAACGGCTCTGCGTCCCTGTCCCCAGAGTCTTCCACTCCTCGCTAGGCACGCTCGGCCCGTAATGTACAACAGTGGGAATCAACAATGCGTAATGAGCTGAAGGTCCTCGATGACTATGTTGTTTATGAGCTGGTTGACCTACCCCCAGGGCGCAAGACCATTGATGGGCGATGGGTCTTCAAGCGCAAGTACAAGCCCGATGAAACACTGGACAAGTACAAGGATCGCCTCACAGCGAAGGGTTTTTCCTAGGTTCTGGGCGTTGACTTTGACGAGACATTTGCAAAAGTTGGTCGCCACACTCCTCGCGCCCTACTGAGTCTTGTCGCTGTGCACAACTGGGAGTTGGAGCAAATGGACGTTTATAATGCCTTCCTCCATCGGAACTTGGACGAGGAGATCTACATGGTTCAGCCCCATGGGTTCTTTGATGGTACTAGCAGAGTCTGGCATCTGCGGAAGGCTCTTTATGGCTTGAAACAGTCACTCCGGTGTTGGAACCAAGAGATCACTTCCAAACTTGAGAAGGGCGGCTACAAACGGAGTATGGTGGATCCCTCTCTTTTTCTCATCCCACCTTTAGCTCCCTTCGTTGCTGTCCTTGTATACGTGGATGACTTGCTGATCGCGTCATCCAGCCAAGAGGCTGTGAAGGCTGCAAAGGCACTCCTCCAGTCAACCTACAAGATGAAGGACCTAGGACTAGCTCATGTCTTTCTGGGAATGGAACTCGAGGGAGCCGCACTCGTCGCGTTCTCCATGTTCACCAGGATTCTTAAGTCTATAGCCTGGGGGAGCGATTCTCCTCGCTCCTCAAGACAGTGCCCACAGCCTCAACTCAGATGAATCCAACTGGACATAGGTTGCTAAAGAAAATGGATGTGTCAAAACTGGGGGAGCGAGTCAATGTGACAGATTACCTTCGTATGATTGGCTCCTTCATATATCTGGTGACAAGAACCGGAGCAGACGTTGCCTTCACCGTGAACTTCTTGACATAGTTCTCACAGTGCCTGAGAGCATGACATTTGGAGGCCGCACTGCACGTCGTCAAGTATGCTCTCTCTACCGCTAGTACTGGCGTATGCTACTGCACACAACCCTCAGTCATCGTCGATGGGTTCACATAAAGCAACTGAGCACATGACGCCGACGCTCCAAGCCACAGTGGTCACATCTTCCTGGTGGGCGGGACTGCTGTGTCGTAGAAAAGTTGAAAACAAGGTTGTGATGCTCGCAGCTCTAGTGAGGCTGAGTATGTTGCCCTTGGCGCTGATACATGTGAGAGCATTTGGTTGTGCCACCTCTTGCAGTAGTTGTGTGTTCCTATTCATTGCATTACCCTGCATTGCAACAATCAAAGCACCAAAGCCATTGCTAAGGACAATGGCATGCATCACACACGCACTAAGGAAATCAATGTGGAGCATCATTTTATGCGTGAGAGAGTGGCTGCAGGTGATTTCTAGATCGTCTTGGTGGAAACGCAACAGTAGAGAGCTGAATTCCTCACAAAGGCACTCAGAAGCAACGTCTTCAAGGCTTTGGTCCATGCCATTGGGTTGTTGTGCGCCCATGATGTACTTGGTTGAGTCCCTGTGTGTGTACATATATGTGTACAGTCGTGTGAGTCACACCTTGTGACGTCTGTGTGAATGTACATGGTACATTGGCTGTGGGTCATGGGGGAGTGTTGGTTTATGTGTCGCAGACATGTAGTGACCTCTGGCCTCGTTGCGCATCTCATACATCACTAACGCAGGTGACTGAGAGAGACGAGATGCTACAACCAGCACGTCCACCCCTACCGAGACGTGGCCATGGGCCGTGAGAATGAGTTGGAAACTATTCTAAAGCGCAGGTTGAGGCAGTTGCATTGTTGATGCAGCGTGCGGGCTTCCTGCCCTAGCTGTGCTACGTGTAATGCAGCCTTGCTTGCCGTTGCTCCAGGATGCAACCGTTCTGCCAACAAGGAAGTTCCAGCAAATGCGAATTTCACCGTTCGGATTGCCAGCCCAGTCATTATCGGTGTATCCCGTCGCCACAACGGACGGCTGTCAACAGAACATGAGACCTCACTGTGGGGTAGAGACGACATAGCTCAGTACTTGGATCACGGCCTGAAAGTGGAGGTGACGCATGTAGCGCGAGGTGTACCACGTGGCTCAAACGTGGGTCTTGGCCTGTGGGCGACGGATGGGATGAGTTGAGGGTCGGATACCCTCAACTACCGATATTTTGGCCAAGTGGGCCAAGCTTCCTCACCATTTGTTACAATGCGGCTCTTGAGAGAACTGTGCAAAGAGGTTGACGGTGAATGCAATGTCTGGATGCGTCGTCATCGCCAGGAACATCAGTGAATCGATGACGCGCAAATACGTGGTCACGTCTACTGGCTCCTCCACCACGGCTGGATCAGAGCTCTTGAGCATTGTCTGACCATCGGGGGACATGGGTGAGAATGCTCTCGGCACGAGGAGAAGGTCCTCAGCGAAGCGGCCGAACAAGGTCTGGACGTAGGCGGCCTGATGAACATGTAGGATGCCCACGAAGCGATTATGCTTGAGCTCCATGCCGAGAAAGACTCGTGCTGGCTCGAGGTCCTTCACCTGGTAGGCAGCATGCAGTAGGTCTTTGACCTCCTGGGTGGCAGCTGCATTTGACGATGCAATGAGCACATCGTCGACATATACCAAGACAATGACGAGGGTCAGACCTCGCAAATTGATGAACAGCGCGGGGTTGGTACAGCTACGAAGGAGGCCTGAGAAGCTTATGACTGATCTTCTGGTTCCAGCAGCGTGGTGACTGCTTCAAGCCATAGAGGTCCTTCTGTAGCTTCCAGACCTTGCTGGAACCATCGTCAAAGCCTAGAGGTTGTACCATGTAGAGCTCCTCACCCTCCACTGAGCCATGGAGAAGGAGTTGCTCACATCCATCTGATGTAGTTCCTACTTGTGCTGGGCAACTAGGCTGAAAACGCTCCGCCAGTGGAGAACCGACCAACCAGGGTGAAGATCTGGTCATAGTCGATCCCAAGGACCTGAGAAAAACCCCTTCGCTGTGAGACAAGCCTTGTACTTGTCCTGGGACAAGTTTGGCTTCCACTTTTGCTGAAGAACCCATATGGCGCCAATGGCCTTACGGCCCGGGGGGAGGTCGACGAGCTCATACACGTGATGTTTCCGAATCGCAACAAGCTCGTCGGCGCATGCAGCCTCCTAGTGAGCTGCCTTTGGAGATGCCCGAGCCTTACGTAAGTTGACTGGGTCCTCTGGTCGCTCCGTGGGGTGGACAGTGAGGGTGTGCGCGTTCCGCGCCCCTGATGGCATCCACGTGAGCATGGCTGCAACAGTATACCGGTGCTTGTGATGGACCAAGGCATAGCCCAAAGCTGACCCTGGATGTAGGGCATTGATGACTAGTAGTGTGGCCAAGCCAAGTGCCTTGGTGTCGGGGTCCCCACTCACGATTGTGGAAGTGGGTCTGACATGAGGTAAGGAGCCTCGTGGGATGACAGAGGGTCATGGCACGAGGGGACGTGAGGAGGCGGCTTGAGTGTTCACTATCCACCTAGATCTAAAGCTCTCACCCAGACCACATGTGTAGCCACTGATACAGACAGGGCAACTGGCTCTAAGGGGTTGGCAGACACGAACGGGGTAGCCAGTCCTGAGGGGCTGGTGGACACGGACGAGGGAATCGGCACTGAGGGGCTGGTGGACACGGATAGGGCAGCCGACCATGAGGGGCTGGCGGACACGGACGGGACAACTAGCTCTGAGGGGCTGGCGGGCATGGACGAAGCAGCCGGCTCTGAGGGGTTGTCCGACATAGATGGGACAATCGAGCCCTCAGGGCTGGCGGACACGGATGGGGCAGCTTACCCTGAGGGACTGGCGGGCACGGACAAGGCATCCAAGTCTGAGAGTCTGTCCGATACCGATGGGGCAGCTGGCCCCTCAGGGCTGGCGGACACGGACAGGGCAGCCGGCCCTGAGGGGCTAGTGGGCACGGACAAGGCAGCCGGCTCTGAGGGGTTGTCGGACACAGATGGGTCAGTCGGCCCTGAGGGGCTGGTGGACACCGAAGGGGCGCCCGGTGCAGACGGACCCGCGTGCGCAAATGATGGAACGTCCAGAGGCATGTGGATGGAGGATGGACCCACCACTCCCCCACTTGACAGGAGGAACATCGACGCGTCGGAGCGAACGAGGTCGCAGGGAAACACGTCTCCAAAGAAGAGGGCATCCCAGGTTTTGACAACGCAATTCCAGGTGGGATCCTACAAAGACCATGCCTTCGACTGATGCGAGACGCCAAGGAAGGTGCAGGGACGGCCGCGAGGCTCGGGCTTGCCACCCTTGTGTGGGACAGGCAACCACACGATGGCTACGCAGCCCTAGACGCGTGCAGGACGCAAGTCGGATCGCTCTCTACACCAGTGCTGGTATGGTGTGGATTGACGGGGAAGGGGTCCATGGGAAATCCGGTTCCAGGCCCACATCATGTAGGTCATGGCCTTAAAGTAGAAGCCGTCACAAATGCCGGATTCATCCAACATGGTGCGGACGACGTCGGCCATGGTACGGTTCTATCGCTCATAAATGCCGTTCTGGGCCGGCACGTAAGTGTCAGGACATAACGAACGTGCTTGCCGACGGACTCTTTCGGGAGAGGACCCATGACATCAAAGTGAACCAATTCGAGCGAGGGGTTCGCTCGAGAGGGAGAGAGGGGATACAAGGAATGGTGCATCTTCCCTTGAGCATAATCAATGCACTCATTGAGACACGAAAAAGGAAAGGAGGCTAAGTCAAAGCCCGTGGCTGGCTGCATGCAAAGCATGCTCTCAATAGCGGTAGAGTGGACATGAAAAAGGGGGCAATGTAGAACACGCGTGTATTGCTGAGACAATGTGCTAGTAAAAAAGACGTGGCTAGTATTGGCCAATGAGGAGGGGACTGAAGTAAAATCAGACAGGCGTGGTACGTGCCACAAGTTGCCATGGGCGGTGGCATGCAAAACGACAAGACCTGACGGACGTAACGACACAGTGCCCACACCATGCAAGTGCAAAATGTCCATGCTCATGCAATCAAGGGCGGTGACAGACGAGAGGCTGAGCTCAAGGCCAGGGAAGAAGAGGACATCAGTCACGAAGAAATCACCAATAGGACCACGGAAACGAACGACGCCGACACCACGAATGGGTAGCGCCTGACTAGAACCCGTACGAACCCCGGTGACATTGGTGATGGGACCAAGGAAACTGAAGGCCTCACGCAAGGCAGTCTTGGAATTCGTGGCCCCGGATTCGATGATCCAGGTCTCTGACGGATCTTGGACCGGTGTGGCCAGGTCGCTCATAGTCACATGGCAACGGGCGAGCGATGCTGACGTGGTGGACGGAGGTGCAAACCAAGACTGCCTGTCACAAAGCTAGGCAACATCATCACGAAGAGGAGTGGGTCGGAAAGGTACGGTAGAGGATGGTGTGGACAAAGATATAGGACACGATCGCAGCATAGACTCTTTCTCCAGGGTATGGAGGAACTAGCGACTACACAACTTGCACTTCCCTAGAGAGCAGGGCAAGGAAGGCTGAGCTGAAGTGCGATGAACTGCTCCAGCTGACACTTGCGGGTTGAGGGTCCGACAGAGTTGACCGATTACGATGTAATGGCACCAAAGTCTAAGAAGCAGGAGGAAGGCACTAGTGACAGAGGAGCGGGCGCGGACGGCTGCGGAAGATACTGCGGTGGAGCTGTCGCGAGTGGCGCAGGTGTAGTAGGAGCAGCGACGGTCACTACAATTATGACAAGGCCGTGCTCACGCTGGAGACGCATGGTGGCGATGGCACGAGTTTCGTCAGTCGAGAGTGGACACGTGTACCACCCATGTCCTCACTGGCCATAGTTATGGCAACCAAGGCTGGCGCCGTCGGATCCGCTAGACTACTGCAGAGGGCCCTTGCCCTTCTTTCCCCTGCGCTTTTTCTTGCCAAAAGAGGTAGTGTCGGAAGTCGCTACTGCTACTGGGACGACGACGGCCAGAAACGAGATTGCATCAGAGGCGTAAGAGTTTGTGCGATGGATGTGGAACTCCTGACGAGCATCTTTGATGAGGAAGAAGAGCTCGTACGCCCAAGGCATGAGGGTACCCTATGCAGCCATCGCGGTAAGGACGTCCTCGGAGTAGTAGACGAAGACGTCAGAGAAGGGGTCGGTGGCGCCGCGCTAGTTGGTCAAGAGCGCGGAAAGAGGGGGTGGCGCAGCATCTCTGAGGCAGCACACAATGTCCTCTGCACATTGCCAATAGGAGGTGACCGTCTCGCTTTTCCCCATGCGGAGGGATTTGAACTCCCAGATCACGCAGCTTGTCTTGATGCCACTGGACAAGCAATGAGGGCGCGTAAGTAGGTGCCACACCGCTGCCGGGTCAGGGAGAGCGCCAGTGGTGAGGTCGCCAAGGAAGGGTTGGAGGGCAAGGCGTGCATATGGAGGGGCCAGAGGGACGATGGCATGCACGACGCGATCAGCATCATACACCTAGCCAACCTGGATGGAGTGGAAGGGTAGGACAGCCAGAAGCTCTCGCCTTGTGTCCAAATCCGAAAGCTGAGCTCCCACCTTCGGAACTGGTCGCCAGCCTGAAGTGGCGGCGGGGGGGGTTTCAAAGTCCTTTGGCATGTGGCTGGCACCCAGAGTGGGGCCTATGACTGACGTCACCGTCTGTTGTTGGCACTGGGTGTGTTGGTACACCAGGTACTTTGTGGCATAGGAGACCTTAGGGCTCGCGTACCTGGGTGGAACAAAAGGTGCTTGCTGACATTGTTGTTGCTACTGTAGCGGCTGCTGCTACTACTCCAACAACAGTTGCTTATGCTGTTGTTGCTACGCATGCTTCTGCGGATGTTGTTGTGGCAGTGGTGTTAGCAGCTGCAATGCAATTAGCTTATTTATCAACGTTGCGAGCTGCTGGTGCAAAAGCGGCGAGTGGATCTGTCGTACCAGCATGACCTATGATAGAGCCTACGGGGTGTTGGTAATGTTGTTGTTGCTGCTGATGCTACTGTTGTGGCTGCTACTGATGCTGCTATTATTGTTGCTACTGTAGCTGTTGTTATTTGTATTGCGATTGCTCCAGTTGTTATTGCTGCTGTTGTGGCTTCTATTGCTGCTATTATTATTGTTGTTACTACTATTACTTTTGCCGCTCTTGTTGCTCTTGCAGCGGCGGCAGCTGCTGCTAATGCTGCTATTGCAACTACTGCAGGTGTTATAAGAAGGGGATTCCTCCAACATAGGAGGACCCCTCTTTGTTCTTTGCCATGGTGTCCTTTGTTCCCCCTCGCTTTTCCCTCTTTTCTTTCTGTGCTGAAGATGTCCACAGTGACGTCAGCCTAGGATGGTTGATGCCAGCACGTGTTGTTGCGTTATCTACAGCGTTGGTATTGTAGATAATTTTTCCTTTTTATTATTGTTGCTTGTTTAAGCAGTGACGTCAGCAATGATGTCACCTGAAGATGTCTCACGTCAGCAGCGACCGTAATTGGAGCTACTGTTGTGTCAGTTGTAGGGCAACAGCTATTACTAGTGTACCAGCAGTAGTTGCTACTGCTTCTCTTGCTACTGCTGCAACTGTTGTTGTAACAGTTGTTGGAACAGCAGCAACTACTACCGCTACTCATCCTAATGCTGCTGCCGCTAAGCTGCTGCGTGCTACTACGGCTGTTTTGGCTACTACAGCAACTGTGGTGGTGGTTGCAGCCATTGTAAGGCCAACTACGGTGTGGGGGATTTTTTTGTGTGTTTCCTCTTTTTTCCTTATTTGTTCATCACATCGAGCTCCCTTCTTGTTGCAAGCCGCGACCTGCGAGTAGCGAACACGTTATTCGCTACGAGCAGCGAGCTCGATATGAGTAGCGAGCTACGAGCAACTGCAGCTGTTGCTGCTATTGGCCGCTACTACTGGTTGTTGCTGGCTATTGCTCGCTGCTTCTGCTGTTGCAGCTGGTTGCTGCTACTGTGCATTGTTGCTATTGCGAGCTGCTGCTACTGGCTGCTGCTGCTGGCTGCTGCTGTTGCTTGTTGCTACGGGATACTGCTACTACAAGCTGCCACGAGCTCCTGCTCCTACCGGCTGCTACTACTACTGCCGGCTGCTGCTGCTACGCACAGCTACTGCTGGCTGTTGCTGCCACTACTCGCTACTGTTGCAAGCTGCTACTGCTGCTTGCTTCTGCTGCCACTCACTACACCTGGTAAACGTTGGCACGTGTATTGTCGCCAGGAGGTGCTTGACGCGGCCTGTCGCTCACCTCCTCGCGTCACACATGGGGGTCAGTGCTGCCGGAAAAATCCGGCACCATTTCCCCTTGCCTAGTGGCTGTGGAAAAAATCTGACGCCGCCACCAGGCGGGTCAAAGCTGCTAGGAAAACTTGCAGCATTTCCCTTGCACTTGCAGGTATGGAGGTCCGTTTGCGTTGGTTGAGGCAATTGCGTTGTTGATGCAGCATGTTGGCTTCCACGCTTGTTGCTTAGTCAGCTGGCCCCTCAGTCTGTCGCTCTAGATTCTAAGTTTGAGTACTCCGTGTTTGTTGTTCAGAAATATGCGAGCTAGTGTTAGCGCGAGAAAGAAGCTAAGGACTGGAAGTGACTGATCAACAATCAAGAATGGGCAGCAATGGGAGACCCCTCCAAATTCTAGCCCCCCCCCCCCAGATCTATAGAGCTTGTAACTCAGTTTCTAAGCCAATCACAAAATATACCTATTTTCTGCCAAGCAGGGTTTCCTCAATGAACCCTGCCAGACGACTGATAGCCCAAACCTGCGCATTGTCCATTTTGCCTGAAAACTAGACCAAACCATAATACGCACGCATCGAATGCAGTCGTGCGGTCAGAATCAGCTAGCAAAATAGTAGTGAGGAGTTATGCATAAACCCAGGCAGCGTCTACACTAATCCCCGGTACCAACAATGCCAGAAAATCATGAAACTTGGACCCTAGGCATGACACAGCGCTGCGAACACAATAGTGCAGTCAAACACAGCGCTAGACATGTGCAGACAGCATATGCAATGACAGTGCCTGCTGGCGGCACAACTGCCGAGGAGGTATGCCGATGGGGCTGAGCACATTTGAGGGAGGAAGCTCCAGCAAACTGCGGGTAGGCCTCAACGTGCATCGGCTCCACCGGATGACACTCCATCAGCGCCGTGTCTCACCGTCAGTCATCTGCACGCTCATGTACACAAGCTGGGAGGATACAACAGTGTACAAGTGAGAGATGTGAGACAAAAATCAACAATAGGCCGCACAACATGGCCGTTGTTGTGTTGTCACATGCAAACTTTGTGATAGATTCAGGCACACCTGAGTTTGTGACCTGTGGTTGATATGTTTCATGTGGTGTGAGCACAAGAAATTGGAGGGGGGTGGGGAATGGTTTGACCTCGGCTTGACCGAGTGTGAAGCTTAGAGCGAGAGCGAGCTTACCGCTCACTCGCTTGCTTCACGTCCCCTGCACCCCGACGGGATATACTACGCTTCGATGACTGATTCCGTTGTCTATGCAAAGCTCAAGTGTCGCACTCTACAATCCATGGCGTCTGGTCACAGTTGAGGGTTCCCTCCTTGTTTCGCACCTCACTACTACTTCCTCTCTCTCGTACTGCTGGCTGGGTTGCCGGCGGCCGGTCAGGTAACCAGCAAGCCAGTTGTTGGCAAGCCAACAGCCATCGATCGAGGTTTTGGCCCGATCGGAGGTTGAGAGGCCACGAGGGCTTCGATGGCGAGGCTCGTGGTCACGTTTCCTCGCCCTCTCTCTCCCACCTTGCTTGCGAGAGCAAGTGAGAACGAAGGATACAGCAAGAGTTGTACAAGGGAAGTCGGTGCAAAATCGCTGATCATGCCTTGCACACAAAGATTTTGCGGTGATGCATAAAAAACGAAATTCGAGTTCATTTCCGACAAACTATGAGTTTTTTCAATGGTGAAACTCGTGTGAGCTCATGAGTTCAACGTAACACCACCTTTGTTTAGGACCGAACATGAGAGGGAAAGGTATCAGAGTAAATGGGAATCAAGAGATTCGAATTATTGAATTCTTCTTACATGGGGTTTTGATGAAGATTTCCTCGAAGAGTGACGAGGTCAAAAAACCCCTCATACAAGCTGTGAATCCCATCATGCAAGGTGAGATGATGAACTGAGGGTTGCATCTGGGGAAAATGCAATATAATATGAAATTTAATTAATATTCTACCACTGTGCGAAAAAAAGAATCCACCTCTGTCACAATGCAAACTCGTTACTTCGTTTGTAGGCGGGGTGCAAACAGTGCAGCTCGGGTCTGTTTTCCCAAGGAAAGGATGTTCAGGATGCCATGGGGGCGACTTTGTAAGTCGCCCCCATTCTCGCTCGACCATGTCTGAGACGCCCCCATTCAGAGAAAAATGGCTAAGTTGCCCCCATTCCGAAAATTCATGGCCAGGTCGCACCCAATTTTGGTGCATCGGGGAATTATGGCTACGATACCCGGTGTAGCGCAAGGTTTGCCACGTGGCTCGAACGTGGGTCCTGGCCTGTGGGCGACAGATGGGATGAGTTGAGGGTCGGAGACCCTCAATTACCGCGGTTTTGGCCCAGTGGGCCAAGCTTCCCATTGGTTCGTTACATTTGGTATCAGAGCGCCGGGGTTCGACACCCATTGTGGACACCAAGGGCGGGTCCATTCCTGTGTGGGAGGAATGTAGCGCAAGGTGTGCCATGTGGCTCGAACGTGGGTCCTGGCCTGTGGGCGACGGATGGGATGAGTTGAGGGTTGGAGACCCTCAACTATCGCGGTTTTGGCCCAGTGGGCCAAGCTTCCCATTCGTTCGTTACACCCGGTATGGATGAAATATTATCAATGTCTTTCCCCCACTTTAAAAAGTGGGGGCAAGGTGACAATGATATTTTGTATCGCACATTGCTAAAAAATCACTTTCAATGAAATCGAACCATACATCGCTCCGAACACTATGTCCACCCTGTCCGCCTTCCAGACTTGCTCGCATCTTTGTCATCGACTTTCACATGTTACATGTTAGGATTTGTATAAACACATTATAATTGAATAGGGCATCTGTTATAGCAGAGAAAACGTCAACCATACTACATTACCCATAAGGTTTTCGAATGAGGGCGACCTAGCCATTTGTTCTCAGAATGGGGGCGTTTCAGGCATGGTCGGCCAAAAATGGGGTCGACCTGGCAATGGACAGAGTGATTATATACCCCTACTTTCGCACAATAAGACCCATCCGCCCCTCCGTCCGAACAATAAGCCCCATCCACCCCTCCGTTGGAACGATAAGCCTCATCGGCCCCTTTGTCTGAACGATAAGCCCGATCCGCCCCTCCGTTGGAGCGATAAGCCCGATCCGCCCTCCGCGAGCACCATAAGTGTAACAAATTGGCATGGGAGGCTTGGCCCATTGGGCCAAAACCGCAGTAGTTGAGGGTCTCCGACCCTCAACACATCCCATCCAATCGCCCACAGGCCAGTAACCCGTTCAAGCCATAAGGAGAGGCCGGCCCGCGCTATACTCCTCCCACCTAGGAGTGGACGCGCCTTTGGCATCCACAGAGGGAATCGAACCCTGGCGCTCTGATACCAATGTAACAAATTGGCATGGGAAACTTGGCCCATTGGGCCAAAACCGCGGTAGTTGAGGGTCTACGACCCTCAACTCATCCCATCCAATCGCCCACATGCCATTAACCCGTTCAAGCCATGAGGAGAGGCCGGCCCGCGCTACAATAAGCCTTATTTGCCCCTACCCTTGGAAAATAAGCCCCATATATCCCTCGAAAATTTGGAACACGTCATGTAACATTATATCGTTAATTTTCTGACAAATAAAGGTGACCTGGTGTTTTTATTTCGCTTTTCACATAATTTGCTCTTCATCCTACAAGCACGCGTCATGCATGTACTCAAGTCTTATGGTTCACAATGACGACGACAATGGTAATATTTTGGTACTTAAAAATGTACGGTTGAGCTTACTTCGTATGCTCCTTCACTGGGGGAATGCTTTCATTTTTCACATATTTGAATTACATCGGGTTTCCATCATTCCACAGACCCCGACTGCATGAATGTATTATCGACGTACCCTACTGACAGTATTTATTGATGAAAATGTTCCGAGATTTTAGGTTTTGGTGACAGTTGTGACGTCAACATAAAACAACTGTGTCCCTTTTGACAAAAAAAAACACAAGAGATGTTGGACCTCCGCTAGCGACTTCCTTGTCACGTCGCGGATTTCCAGCATGCTCGTTTGACAGTTGTAGTTCGCATGCGCAACGGCGAACGCCTCATTGGGGGCGAGATTTTTTTCATTCTGGCATGATTTGCGCTTTCTTCGGATATATTCTTGTGTGCAAAGTGAGACTTGAGCTCGGCACTTGGAAAAAATAGTGCTCGGTGCGCCCGAGTCTTAAGAAAAATGTGATCCTAGTGACAAAACAAGATCAAAATTTTGGCCGATAAATAGTGTTTTCTATGACAAAATTGAAAATTTGCCGTTAAATAGTGTCAGTAGGGTATGTAGTATCCCTTTCACATCGAAAAACCCCCTGCGCCAACCTCGGCCGTGAGCTGGCAAGGTTCATGCACTGGCATCCAAAAATGTTGCAGAGCCTAAGAGATGCCTGGCCAGCTCAACAAGTGGTCAGGGGGCCAATTACGGTGCGCCGCTGAACGGTACGACTGGTGTCCGTGTTGTAAGTTCCCCGGCACACCATGAAGAGCTGTTGCGCACATGTTGCTGTGACATCCCTTTCAACCGCCATTCGCCATGGGCATGCAGGAGGGTACTCCAAAGCATGGTGAAATAGTCGTTGCTGTCGGATGACTCGGACATGCACTACACTAGCAAAGTGTGTACGATGAAACGTATCGGCGGACAGTGCCCTCATCCTACGTGTCCACCTATCCTCTGATGGTCCGCTAGTTGCACGCCATGTTATCGCAGGGACCTGCTTCAATCTGATCCAGTGTCATTTAGTCTCGCACGGTCGTCATTCACGCCGTCTTCGCTCCCTCAAACCATGTTGCTTCTGCAGTTGCCTCCTTCGTGACTCCGGGATGGTGGACGACCAAGTCGTAGGGGACACTGGTAAGCGTGGCTAGGAGGGTAGATCGGATAAATAGCAAGCTATTGTGTGGCCAAGATACCCTCTATTTTGGATGGCTTCCCAAAACCACACGTGGCGTGTTTCCACGCAACCAAGTCCTGACGAGAACGCTCCTCGGCCCGCTCAGGTTCCTGCACCGCGGTGGTACCCAGATAATCCACCGTTGGATGACCCATAAGGCGCGTTTGATGATGTCATGTTTTGGTTGACTCGGGATTGGGCAAATGACTGGTGGGTCCAGCAGTTCGACAAGGCTGACGGCCTCCCACAGAAACAATTCCCGGATGAACCATCCCGTGCTCCCTGGTCCCCCGATGTCCGGGAAACTAGACCTGTTAGGTTTAGCATGGGGCGCCGTCGCGTCCTGTCCGTCCCACATGGCCACCTCGGTAATGCTCACTTTGTTTCCATGACGTTTCATGTGTCTGTTTTCCTTAGGAAGAAGCAGACCGTATCGATGGAAGGACATATTTGTAATCCTGCTGTTGCAAGTACACATTTGTAAACCCGAATTTTTTTCTGTCATGTTTTGCTAAACTGCTGTGGACAGGTGATTCAGACGATGAACCATGTCACAGCCCGAAGATCCAGAAGGGGATGCCCAAGGAGCCGGAGCAGGAGATGTTCTTGAAAACATGGACACCGCTCGGGCGTTCGTGGAGGACTATGCGGTTGACAATCGCTTTGATCTGAAGTAGGTGCGCAGTGAGCCTGCCAGATTCCACGTCACGTGCTTCGAGGCGAAGAAGAAGGATTGTACCTAGCTCCTCCGGGCTCGTGTTACAAGTCAGTTTGGCCACGTCACTGTGTCCCGCTATGCCGACGGACACAAGTGTGTCCCAGCGATTGGCCGTGGAAATCCGGCTTGTCGGAAAGGGTGGGTGGCCCGCAAAGCATCAGAGGCCCCACAGCGCGACCCCACAGCTTCAACAGCGACACTATGATAGGTACTCCACGAAAGAACCGGCGTCAACATTTCCAACAACACGCTCTACCGCGCAAAGGCCCGGGCTTAGGAAAACCTCATGGGCAAGAAGAACGATACGTGGAGCCTCTTTCCTTCCTACATCGACGAGGAATGTACGCAAGTGCAGCTCTTTGCTGTTGCAATTTGGTTGTGCTACACATTTCACATACCCCCTTGATACTTGAATTCGTAGTTTTCATTTTTCCTAGTTATGTGATCCTTAAAATAGAAGAAAAATTTCAGTTCGGAATTAATTTGGTGTTCCTAATTCATCGAACTCGTGGAAAATTGGCCCTTGAATTCGACGAACGGCCCGGTTCACTTCCGAGATGTTCCCAAAATTCAATGACGTGCTTCCAAGAGCTATTGGTCGCCTCGCACGCACGCTCACTAACATCACTGACCTGGACGTTTGACTGGTCAAAATACAAAAACGTGACCAATCACGAGTGTGTGGTCCAATGATTGGACCTGAACACAAAGGTCATGTGCCGTGGGCAGCCTATTTACGTTCGCGAACTACAAAAAAGGAATAATAAAATTGCTAGGTGAACCCTAGAATTCGACCATTCTCCAGAGTAATTGCTTTGGTGTTCCAATGATTTCGTTCAACGAAATAACGTATCCAATTCGACGAGCTCAAAAACCATTAAAATCGAATTCAAAGATTACGGGGGTACATTCACATGATATGTCCACGTGCTGCGTGCAGCTGAGACGCGTGGATCTCGGTACACACGCGGTCACACACAAGGACAAGAACGGTGCCTTCTTGTGGGCATTTGTCGCTCCAGTGCTGCCAGGATCGGCTTCCAACACAGTCACCGGATGTTGACGATGGATGCCACATTTTTCAAAAACGGGCACAAGCAGGTTCTCCTGCTTGCCCAGTTTTTTTACACCAACGACCACGCTGTTCCCATGGCGTGGGCACTGGCGCCGTCTGAGGATGAGAAGGGCTAGACCTTTTTTTGCGCACAGTTTGCCCTCGCGTATCCTACTGCTGCACAGTCCGACACATGCATCATCACAGATTGAGAGAAAGGATTGGAGAAAGCGCTGCAGAAGTACCTCACCGGTGCTACCCACACGTACTGCGCATGGCACTTGCATGAGAACGTCTGCACTTCATATGGGAAAAAGGCTGCACATTGGGCATGGAAGTGTGCGCATGCGCTGAATGTCTAGTTATGGGAGAAGGCAACCACCCACCTGTGACAAGTGAGTGCCTCTGCGTATGCATACCTGTTTGGAAGGCAAGGGGAGGATGGGAGCGTGGTGGGAGGGGTACATCTGGAGAAGTGGACACGCCTCCATTGCCCTCTAGGCAGAGGGGGTCACACCACGTCCAACGCACCTGAGAGCTGGAACGCGCGCATTGTAGCTAATCGCAAGTTGTATCCGTACTACTGTTTTGTCAGCATCTACGCCTTTGTACAGTGCATGTTTTGTGCTCGCCGTGCCCAGGCTGAAGGTGTGCAGACTGCCTTGGCCCCTGCCCAAGCAGACCGACTACTCCACTGTCTCGTAGTGGTACAAGAGTACACCGTGACGGATGAGGGCCCCAACATGGCAATAGTGGAGGGCCCCACTAACCATCCACGGCAGGTCGACATCCTCGAGAAGACGTGCAGCTGTGGTCGGTGGAAGGAATTCGGACTGCCATGTCAGCATGCATGCGCATTTTTTCTCATGAAGTACATCAACGTAGAAAACCTAGCCGACCCTGGACTCACTCGCATGGCGTTCCGTCGGGCATACAACAAGCCCCTCCCATCAAACATTCGGCCCGTGGAACCCCTGTGGCTACAGACGGGACCTAGGCGGGGGAAGGGCCGCCCTCGTAGCACACGGAAAGACCGGGAGACTTTCCGCAAAAAAAAACTTCATTTGCCCAAAGTGTAGGCAAAAGAGACGTACCAAGTCACGTTGCAAAAACCCGCCAGCTCCAAGCCCTGCTCAGGATGCAGCAAGGGGGTTTGATGGAGGCCTAGAGGTTGCTACAACCAATGCTGTAAGAGCCTTGGAGGCACGTGCAAATGCCTTCATGAGTGTGGATGCTCCACTTGCAGCATATGCCAGTGGTGATGTGGAGTATGATCCCGAGGCTCCACCTCGGGGTGACGATGATGATGAGGATGATGGTGGAGAAAGTGATGACTCTAGTGCATAATCCCCTCCTCTTGGTGATGATGGTGAGACGGTGACGCAAGATGAGCACACACAGCAGTTAGATGAGGAGGAGAGAGAGTGGGAGGAGACGTACGAGGAAGAGCCAGAGCCTCCTCTGGCTATGAGGCAGAGTGAGGTAATTGTGTGCTTTCTTTTTCTTCGTGCATTCCCTTACCTAATCTCATGTAAAATACCACCTATGCTTTTCATCTCTAATACTTGGTTTTGTTCATGTGTAGGATGAAGCGTACTGGACAGTGGAGATTGAACAAACCATTCACTCAGACGGTTCGCAATTCACCACGATAAAGAGAATTCGTGTTAGGCATAGATTTAGGGTTAAGCTGAGGCACAATAGTTCAGTGCACCTGGGGAGGGGGTCGAGTAGCCGACATGTTTCAAGCAGCAGACGTGATAGCCAACATTCAGACAATGAGACAGAGGTATTGTACAATGCTGAACACTATCAGGCATGGGAGCCGCAGTGTCCTGTCTGTGACATTGTTCACCTTCTCCGAGGGTTGAGTTGTGAACTTTTCAATGAGATCACATATGCCACCTTTACTGTGTGTAGTGTTTAGTCATTGACATTTGCCTAATGTAATGTCCTCAACCCAATTTGCATTTGCAAATGAGTGTCTGTGTCGTGGCATGATGCTTAACAAGTACTGCCAAGTAAAGGATCATTACACTTACCAATGTTGTACAGTAACACATTACTATCCACTCGACTGTTCCTTCTGTTCATAGGATGTTTAGGACAACATTCACATCACAGTTGAATCAACAACACAGGCTTATCTGTTAAAGCTTGTACACCCACCCATAGCCATATACAAAGATAACTTTGACATACACACATAATTGATGTGGTTAGGACAATAAGTGTCCTATTCTGGCTGCTACATATGTCATCACTTTCTCCACATTTGTGGTGTACAAGTGGACTTTCAGTTGTTATCAAGGGGTGTAAAATGACCATGAGACAGACATTTTTAAGGTCACATGGGAGTACTTGAGCCCAAAATGCCCGGCTAAACGATGCACATTTGCCCATGATCTGTCATCTTAGGGCTACTATATTTGTCATTACTTTGTCCACAAACACCCTAAATGAGAGGACATTCTGTTGCATGAATGCAGAGAATTAATCACAATGAGGATGGTTGTAACGGGCGTGTCTCCAGCTCCTGCTCTGAAGTCGTCGTCGGAGTTCGCAGAATGGCGTTCTCAGTCCGCGTCAGGGGTTTACCCCCTTCGCAAGACTGAGGGGCAATCGTCATCAACGACCCAGAGCAGGGAGACTCGAATATTTCGAGTCTCCGGAGGCCCATTTCCGTTTTTACCTAACCCCTGGTTTTGGGACCCAAACCGGGGGTTTTTACCTCGAACTCGTGTGTTCGCACGAGTTATTCCGTTTGTTTTACGTCGAAGTTCGTCGTAAACGAACTTCGAGTTTTGTTTTGTCGTTCTGGCGCGAAATCGTCGCGTGCGAGGCACGCTGGCGATTTCGCGCCAGTAGATTTTGCCTCACCCTCGCTCCCCCTATCCCTCGTCCTCTCTTGCTCGTTTGCAAGGAGGGCGAGGGGGGGCGAGGGCACGAGGCCACGAGGCCTCGCCCTCGAGGCCCTCGTGGCCTCTTGGCCGCCGATCGAGCCACCAGCTCGATCGGCGGCCGATGGCTCGCCGGCGGGTGGCCGGCCGGCCACTTGACCGGCCGCCGGCC